>QKYT01000114.1:167541-250000 GCA_003550305.1 Glomus cerebriforme | reverse complement strand
ATTAGAGCATAATTCGGCCTAAAATCAGCCAGCCGAAATTTAGCCGAAATGGACTATTTTGACTAGTGATTGATTTACTGTATATTTAAAATTAATACTTAAAATTATATTACTCTTAAATTTTTATTATAAAATATATAATGAATAATTTGTATATATATATAAAATATACTGAATAATTCATTATATTATTTAAATAATTTATTATAATATTAATAAATTTTTTTATAATAAAGGTTTAATTGGCTAAACTATTAATTTCATTACAAGATAAGCTAACATTATCTATAAAAAAATTAATTTATCTAAAGTAAAATTAATATAATAAATTAATAAAAGATTTAAATAATACAAAAAATTTTTTTATAAATATTTTAATATTTGTTTTAAATATACAATCAAATTACTTTATAACAAATTTTAATTTAATAATATTATAGTATAGATTTTAACATATATAAAAAATTTTATTATATTAAATTTTACTAGTTAAATATTATATAACATAAATAATAGTTATTGGTTAAAAGGTAAAATAGTTATTTTATAGGGATGATATAATAATAGGTGTCTTCACAAAATGTGTGATTAAGATTAAGATTAAGATTAGTGGTTAATCTGGCTTCACAAAAAACATGATTGAGATTAAGCTTAATCTTAAGCTAATCATGATTGAAATTTCATATGAAATTTTAATCTTACTCATTAAGTAAAATTAGGAATGAAAAACCAAGTGATTCAAAAGATATAAAAGATAATGTAATATTTGTATTTAAGCTAAGTCAAAAATGTCAAATATCTGATAATACTAATTTTAAAAATATTTTTTTCTAACCACTTAATACTGGTGAAAAGTTAATATTATCAGTTATATTATTAACAACGATTTAGCATTACCAGAAAAAAACTTGTTTTTTGAAATAATGAGCACAAGAATGGAAACGGGAACCTTTGTCATTTACCAATGAAATTTCAGATCATTATATTATTTATGGAGTTTTTAATCCGAAATGAAAATAGAGATTTACTATACTTGTTATTCCGGAATTATCTATAAAAAATATCCGATTTTATTGATAACCTTGTGTCTTCCCATTTTAGAACCTTTTGGGAAAAATTCTTTTTTGTTTTACTTTATATTTAACAAGAAATAAAACATTCAAATATAAACAAAGTGCTATAAATACTTTATCCAAAGTAAAATTTTCTTATAATTGTCGTTTGTGATATATTGATAAAGCAATAAAGATTTTTTGGGATAAAATTTTCATTTTAAAAAATGAGTTCAGCGAAAAGACCTTACAATGAAACGATATCTTCCAATTCTTCCACTTCTACTGCTTTAAGTGACAACAATGATTATATTGTTAATGTAGTAGTGGAAGAAGAACAAAAAGAAGTTGGACAAGATATGGATATAGAAGAACAAACTGATTCGTTTAAAAATCGACAAACTGAAGAAGAAAGTAGAAGGAAAAGAATAATTACTGACAATGATTTGTTTAGGTCAAATACTTTTACTCAAAACCCATTTCCATCTCTTTTAAATGACCATTCATTTCATTCATCATCATTAACGCAAACTTCTAGAAGTACTCTAAATTATTCTTTGAGTAATAAAACTTCTAATGCTCCTTATTTTATTGTCCCTTCTTCAAGGATTCCTGCTTCAACATATCATCCATTATCTAATAATGTTGAATCGAATTACATCTCTCCAAGAGATTCTTTAAATAATAATACACACAACATAAATTTTCCTAAATCTACATTAAAAATATCAGAAAATACAGAAGCACTAAGCCCAATTGATTTGTTAATGTCATCACCACCAATTTCCACCTCAACACCAAAAACCAATCGAACAAAGAATACTTCAAATTCTTCATTAACCTTAACAACTCAAGATTCAAATACATGGAATAATGCCGATTTTAATTGTTCTTCTCCTCGTGATACTGCTTCGAATTTACGCGATCAGACTAATGTAAATACAAATTCACTCAATTATTCTTCTGCAGAAGGGTCTTCATATCTCCATGATTCGTACTCAAATATTAACGATGATTCTTCCGATGACGATAATATTAATATCAATGGGTTTAATAACGATAATATCAACAACAATTATTCTAAGAACGATAATATCAGCAACAACTCTTCAAATAACAATAATATTAACAACTTCGATTCTAGTAATATCCGTACAAGATTAACAAAAAAAGAAAGTAAAGGACCATTTGAACTAATTTATTCACAAATCTATGATGAAGAAGGAATAGTATTCGCTACAGAATCATTTAATTATTTAATACAATTATATGAATTTTGTGATAATAATTCAACAAAATTACAATCAAATATAACTTCGATATTAAGGGATTTAGTTTTATTATTAAATAGTCAATTAGATGGGTTTGATATACCGTTTATTGAACATCATAAATGGAATGGTTCGCATTTTTATGGTCCTATTGATGTTTTAACATTATTGGATCACTTAGATGATGGTTTAGGTTTATCATCTGCTGAATATATTATTTATGTTCGTAATTACAAGAATAATTACCATATAAAACCTGGTGGATCCGTTTTACAATGTGGTTATCGTAGAACTTATCGTAGGAATTATGCCCAAAGCTCATCTTCCCCTGCATCTTTTCCTACATCATCTTTCCGTACTTCTGACCAGTCAAATAATAATATTGATAATATACAGAATAATGAATTAAGACATGCCGTATTAGATGAAGATGCCGTGAAAGAAGCTCAAAATTTTTTGGAATTATTAGCTGAAGAAGAAGACGGAGAAGAAGATAATAGTACTGAACAAGAAGAGGAAAGTGATTCTTTCATTGAAATTTCTAAAGAAAGTGATTATGAAGACGATGATTCTCTTGTCAGAGGTTTCTCTTCAACTAGTATCCGACAACCTACTGACACATTCGGCAATCCTATAAATCAGACAAGAACAACTACTCGTCGTATATCAAGACCTTCTGTTAACAATGACGGTAGCGAAACTGATGATTCTCTTGACGACTATTCAGTTGATAGTGGTGAATCTACTTTTGAAGAAATTGACTTTTCCGACATTGAAAGTGTTGCAACTGATTCTACTGTTGAAGATGGTTGGCATAATGTTTCAAGAGATTAATTATAATTAATTTATATGAAAATTTATCTATATTTCTTTACTTTTTCTTGTATTTTTATTTTATTCCTTTTACTTTTCTGCTCCTTGGAAAAGTAAAATAATATACGTATATATATATATATATTTAAAAAATTAAATAAAAAGTACTTTAAGTAGTGACTTTATAAAATAATAAACTCTTTATTAATCTTGTTATTAATTAAAATATTAGCTTAAAATGATGATTTCTGCATAAGATCTGGATACTTTGCTCCTATAGCAATTACAACTTCTTCTACATGATGACAAATATTTTGTATAGCTAAATCCCATTTAGCTCCCAGCACACCACCAACAGATTTACCATGACCACTTCCATAACTACTTTCGAAGAATATTAGTCTTTCAATTTGATCAATTGTACCTTGCATACGACCTTGTTCAATCATTGAACTTGCAATTTGTTCTGCTTGATCAGGAGAAATTGCAAGTAAAGAACCAAGTTCTTCAAATGTAATATTATTATAAATCATTGAAGCTGATAAAAGGTTGTGTTCAATAACAGCCCTATCAAGTACTGTTGTACCATCTGCTAATCTTGCTTTTTGATGATCTTTAAGTGTTTCTGCGAATCCTTTAACCTCATTTGGTCTTAATACTCGATCAAGGTACATTTTCTCAAGAATTGAAAAATATGGTAATCGTTGAACACGTTCATCCTTATAAAGCGTTGCCAACATACGTGAACGTTGTGGTCCTGCTCCTGCCAATACTGCGCATGTTATAGCTGCATTTCTTTAAATGTGATAACAAATTTAAATTATAGTCCTTCATATAAAAAAATAATTCCATAATACTATATTTCAAGTTTAGATACTTACAAACAATTTGTGCGATCCTCAGGTGCTAACTCCGAAACATAACTTAATTCATGATATTTTGAACTAGCTTCCAAGAATTTTCTTTTGAAATCAAATATCTTGGCTTGTGATAATTTAAATGTAAGATTAATCACTTGATCTTTACAACCAGGAATTAATAAAGCAGCACGGCTGAGATATGTCTCAGCTGATACTGCTTCATCTTCTTCCAAAAGAAGTTGGACAATCTTGATATAAATCTTTAATTTATATTCTTCGGGTATAGTTCTAAAATAGATTGAAAATAAAGTTAATAAAATTTCTTATAAATAATATAGATAGAATAGTTCAAATTACCGATGTCCAGAATCAAGTGGAATTCCTTGTAAAACTTTAGCTGCTTCAACCCAATCTTCCTCATTTTCATAGATTTCTGCTAATTTCTCACGAAGAGTTGAAATCTACAAATAATAAACAAGCAAAAATAATCAAATAAACAGAATTGGAAAATAAATCATAAATTATACACTTTACCTGTTCTTCAAAACTGACAACTCTAGGTTGAACTTTATTTAAAGCAAAGTGAAGAACACGTTTCTTAATTTCTGGGTTACTAATTTTATCAACTCCTTGAACAAAATCACTTAATACTTGACGTGAAATAACTAAGCCAACTTGTTCTTGTACAATATGTTCAACAAAAGCTTCTAAATTTTCTGCGGGTAAAACGTCATTCGTTGAAGATAAAATAGTTTCGAGTAAAGAACGATATTCTGCAGTTTTATCCTTTTGAGAAGGAATTGCTGCAATGTTGGCAAGTTTTTCATTAATATCAGACATTTTTTTTCGTGGAGAAACTCGACGAGCCGGAATTTTTACATTGTAAATTTGATTGTATTACAAAACATGTGATCGTGCATTCGAGCATTATTTGATAATCAGAAGATCCTCCATAAAAAAACACTGATAAATTTAACTTTGGAGAAGAAAAAAAAAAAAAAAAAATGACAAATTTAACAACGAATTCGAAACCACCACCGGGACATGGCCAGATAGTATGTCATGTATCTTCATCAACAACTAGACCTTCCTTTTCAACTTTTCGTGCTTCATATCCGATAAAACTTTTAACACCCAAAGTACATAGTCCATATTTAGCAGCAGCTTATATTATAACATATGGAGGAGGAATGGTATCAGGAGATTCCGTTTCTCTTTCAGTCGAAACCCATCCAAATGTTAATTTAATGTTGTTAACGCAAGGTTCAACTAAGATATATAAACAACGTCCAGGAAAAATGTTTGTTAATAACAATATTTCTCATAATGGCGAAGAAGAATCAAAAAGTTCTGAGGGAACTCGACAAAAACTTAATGCTTTCATTGATAAAAATTCTTTATTACTTCAATTACCTGAACCAACAACTTGTTTTCGTGATGCAGATTTTACTCAACGACAATCATTTACATTACAAGATATTACTTCCTCTATTATCATACTTGATTGGTTTACTTGTGGAAGAATGTCGCGTGGTGAACGGTGGGATTTTTTTAAATATGATTCAGGTATTGATTTAATCCTTGGTGATAAGTTAATTTTTCGTGATGTGGTATTGTTGAAAAATGATAAGCAGAATAATAATATATTGAAAGAACGATTAGAACCTTATGAGTGTTATGCTACTTTAGTTTTATATGGACCAAAAATCATCCCTTTAATTCATTTTATAATAGAGGAATTTAATAAAATTGTTATTGGTAAATTAAATAAAATGCCCGAATTAGTTTGGTCCGCATCTATCCTTAGCGAAAAACAAGATGTAATAAAGGGTGTGGTCGTTAAAATTGCTGGGGTAACAACTGAAGTTGTAAGAAATTTTTTAATTAATGTTGCTCTTAAAGATCTTGAAGACATAATCGGTGAAAATTTATTTAAACGAGCTTTATAGATTTTAATCACTTTATATTATTATTTATATTTATGTACAATATATTGAACTAACGCTTAACATTAGAATCCAATAATAATAGAATATTATATTTCGATAATCTATACTATTAAATGAACTATAATATCCATTCTGAAGAAGATTTCTAATACTTGATTCCTGTACAATATAAATAAACTCCTTGAATTGCTTAAAATTTCAAAAAATGTAACCAAGAAAGAAGAATTGCAAGCATTTTCATTTTGACTGAAAAATCATAAACCTTAATAAAATGTATCATATTAATGATGATTAATTTTTCATTTGTCCACTAGAGAGTTGAGATCTCGTTTTCTTTAGTGATTTAGTTTAAATTTCAAGAAATAAATTGTTGAATACCAAAGTTAATACATAATCTTTGCGTAGGTTTATTTCCATATCGCTCCTATTAATCTTTGGTGATCTTTGGTCGTGTAGTAATTCAAATTACTGTAATTGATATAATTGGGGATAACCGAAACATAGGAGTTTGTTGAATTACTTTTAGGCTTCCGAGAACCAAATTTTTCGGAAACAGTCAAATCTTTAATTTTTCAAAATATGAGAAAATTGGTGAGCCTCTTTTTTTTTTTTTTTTGATTTTCAAATATCATTTAATTCGCAACGTATCCTTTGGTCGTAATTATAGTATTCAGGTGTCATATTTTAATCTACATATTCAGTAATTCAAGGGATATACAAATGAGTTCAAAAGTAAAAAAAATTATTATTGTGCAGATAGAAATCAAATCTGACATCTGATTTTTCTTTATCCATTAACGCCGTATGTAACAATGAAAATGGTAAGATTATGAAACAACCAATATAATTAATCTTTTTTTAATTCTCGTGTTACACATGCTTCTTTATTATTCAATTTCCACGATCATATGAGTGATATCAAAAAAAAAAACATGATATCATATTTGGTTATAAAAATNAANAANTTTNTTTTTNTTTNTTTTTTTAANAATTAAATTTNNCCNNAAAAAAAAAAAAAAAAAAAAAAAAATATAATAAATATATATATATATATTTTTTTTTTAAAAAAAAATAAAAGAATTATGAGCCAAGAAGAAAATGCAGCTATTGCTACAACAAGTGAAACAAGTGAAGGAAAAATTATAAGTTTTAATGTACCTGAAGGTTCCGGAACAAAAGATATAAAATGTAAGGAAGAAATTTTTTTTTTTTTTTTTTTATAAAGAATGAATCAATAAAAAATCTTTTTTTTTTTTTTATTTTATATTTTAGCCACTACTGAATCATCGGGATTTGATCGAACACCTAGTAATGATTTGGAATTATCAGCTTACGAAACTCAAAGCATTGAGGAAAATGTCGACCCTTGGAAAGGGTCTGGTCCTTGGTATAAAGATGCTACTAAAAGAAAATGGTTTGCTTATGGAATGATAGTAACATTATTAGTTGTTATAATTATTGTTGGTAAGTGTTATTTTTTTTTAAAAAAAAAATTAATAATCTGAAATTGAAAGAATTTTCCCATTAATTAATAAAAATTTTTTTTTTTTTGTTTTCTCTTAGTTCCCGTATCTGTCGCTAATGCAATGAAAAATAAATATAAATAAATAATAATAATAAAAATATATCCTAATAATACATCACTTTTTTACTTTTATCAGAATTACAATATTTGTATTTGAATTTATTTTACTATCATTAATCTACAATTGCATTGGTTATTTATAAAATTAACTAAATTTCCTTTACGAAATTAAAAAGGGATAAATATTCTTGTCAAACATCGTTAGCACATAAATTTTGATAAGCAAATGTCAATTTTTTCTATAAATTATTATAATTTGTCTTCATGTGATTTATTATTTAAAAAATGCATTGAGATTTTAAGAAAGTTCTTTCTGATGAATAAATATTACGAAAAATACTCACTAAATAAATCAAAATCAGATGAAAATTTCTTCATTGTTTATATTGAAATTTACTCATACTAACTGTAAATTTTATGTATAAAAAAATAAAATTAACATAAATTAGACGTTAAAGATTTCAATTCAAATATAACCCGCAAAAAATGTCTCTCATCAACAACTACGATTTAGATGACAGCGTTAGTCGTATTTT
This sequence comes from Glomus cerebriforme, assembly GCA_003550305.1. NCBI lineage: Eukaryota > Fungi > Glomeromycota > Glomeromycetes > Glomerales > Glomeraceae > Glomus > Glomus cerebriforme. The sequence goes on along the minus strand of QKYT01000114.1, from coordinate 241,934 downwards.
TGATGATTTAATTAAAGATTTGAATGTGGCCAGACGCAGAAATCGTCCTGGAAGCTCAACCTTTACTCCTGCAATAGATGTTCATGAAAACGAAAAAGAATTTATTGTCAATGCTGAATTACCAGTACATATTTATTAATTGTTTTTTTCTCGCGTTTTTTTTTTAAATATACCAAAATTTATTTTTAACAGGGATTGAAAAAGGATCAGATCAACGTTGATGTTCATGACAATACTCTCGTTATCTCTGGTGAAATGAAGCAAGACGAAAAGTATAAAGAAGGAAGTACTCATATTAGAGAACGTCGTTACGGTTCCTTCACTCGTGGTATCACTCTACCACCAAATGTTAAGCCTGATGATATTACTGCTAAATTTGAGAATGGTCTTCTTGAATTGATGCTTCCAAAGTCCGCTCCCATTGGCAAGAAAATTATTGTAGAATAAAATTGATGATGATTAAAATCTGTTTAAATTCTTTGATATATTTCACATTATTTTATACTAAAATTTTATTTTGAAATTATAAACTACATATTTTTTTATGTATATATTGTAAATATAGTAAAAAAAATATTTTATATATGATATGTATATATTGTTTCTTATATGAATATCGTAAAATATAAAAATAAAATTATTTTTAGCGAAAACATTGAATATATATATATATTTTAATCCCTTCAGTCTTTTTTTTTCAATTTAATAAACCAAAAAAGGGAATCATGCAATCAAATTATCAAAAGAACAACGCCGCCTACGAAAGAAAATTTGAGATCGTAAGTTTATTTATCCCGATCATTATGTAATATTCCCGTGATTTGTGATTTAAAATTAGGTAATTGTATCACATAAATCCACTATAATATGCATCAAAAAAAATCTCAATCTCTAAATCACGTCTTTGACGTTTGAATTCGAAAAGAGGTTTTTTTTTTTTGGTTTTTTTTTAAACATAAATTTTTTGCTGTATCATAACGTATCTCGTCTACACTCTACGTCTCTTTAAAAGGGGATAAGCTTAAGGTTCAGTTAAAAAAATCTATTTTTCAAATGTTTTTAATTATTTATAGATAAATTTAATTATCTACAAAAGATTAAGAAGATATTTTGTTAGTGCAATATTTTAATATTTTACTTGTAAAATTAATTTTTACTTATTAGAGTGAAGAAACGAAAGCTGGAATTCATTCGAAACAATACAACCTTTTAATGTAAGTTACAGTTTAAAAATTTTGTTTTAATTAAAAAGTCATTTGTCATTATTCATTTAAAAACATCATGTTTTAACTTTATTTCAATAATTTGAAGACCTATTTTAAATACATTTTATATATAAATTTCCTTTCTGTGGATAACGAATTATGGCTCAAGGACTTCGTTTCGATGGACGCACCGTTATTGTTACAGGGGCCGGGGGTGGTAAGTAAGAAAGAGTTTAATTACAAGAATTTTTTTTTTCCGAGATAGAAAGTTTCGGAAAAACTTTATAAAAACGATCCTAGAAGTTGCACAAGTGTATAAAATTTATATTCCGTGTAACTTCAAAATTCGATCTCCAATCAGTAAATTAGCAAAGGTGGCGCAGGAAATAGAATAACGCGTAACTCCTTTTTCATAAAGGTCTTGGACGTGCATATGCTCTAGCCTTTGCTTCTCGTGGCGCCAATGTTGTAGTGAACGACCTTGGTGTATCTCGAGGTGGTGATGGTTCATCTACTGCAGCTGCAGATAAAGTAGTTGAAGAAATTGTCAAAGCTGGTGGTAAAGCAGTTGCCAATTATAATTCAGTTGAAGATGGCGATAAAATTGTTGAAACTGCTGTGAAAGCATTTGGAAAAGTTGATATTTTAATTAATAATGCTGGGTAATCATTGATTTAAATTTTTTTTAAAAGGTTTTGTAAATTACTAAATTACTAATTAAAATATATTATTTTATAATAGTATTTTACGGGATAAATCATTTGCAAGAATGACTGATGCTGATTGGGACCTTATTCAAGCTGTGCATGTTCGTGGTTCATATAAAGTCACAAAAGCAGCTTGGGAAATTTTCCGAAAACAAAAGTTTGGCAGAATTATTAATACAGCATCAGCTGCTGGAATTTATGGAAACTTTGGACAAGCAAATTATAGTTCAGGTTAGATATTTATATTTATATTTATTAAAAATGTTCAAAAAATTATTTATTAATCATTCTTCACTTTCTGAATGATTTATAGCTAAACTTGCTCTTGTAAGTTTTACTGAAACACTTGCTAAAGAAGGTGTAAAGTCCAACATTCACTCCAATGTGATTGCTCCAATTGCAGCTTCTAGAATGACAGAAACTATTATGCCACCAGACGTTCTTGCAGCTCTTAAACCTGATTATGTAGCACCACTTGTTTTATATTTATGTCATGAATCTACTGAAGAAAATGGTAGTCTATTCGAAGTTGGAGCTGGTTTTGTTGCCAAAATTAGATGGGAACGTTCTAAAGGTGGTGTTTTCAAGGCTGATGATACTTTCTTGCCAGGTTGTGTTGCCGCAAAATGGAATGAAATTACAAATTTTTCAAATCCTGATTATCCTACTTCACCGGGTGATGCTGACTTTATCGGATTACTTGAGAAAGCAAAAGCCTTACCTTCTAATCCAAAATCCGAAGATCTTAAATTTGATGGTAAAGTTGCTATTATAACAGGGGCTGGTGGTGGATTAGGTCGTGCCTACGCTTTGTTATTAGGAAAATTGGGGGCTTCTGTTGTTGTTAATGACCTTGGAGTAAGTGCTCATGGTCAGGGGGCTACTTCAAGTGCAGCTGATAAAGTTGTTGAAGAAATTCGACAGTCTGGTGGTAAAGCTGTTGCAAACTATGATTCTGTAGAAAATGGAGAAAAGGTTGTTGAAACTGCTATAAAAGCTTTTGGTCGTGTTGATATTATTATCAATAATGCTGGTATATTGAGAGATAAATCTTTTGCTAGAATGACAGATGAAGATTGGGATTTAGTACAAAGAGTACATTTACGAGGAACTTATAAAGTTACAAAAGCTGCTTGGCCTTACTTTACAAAACAAAAATATGGTCGTATAATCAACACAGCTTCTTCTGTCGGTTTATATGGTAACTTTGGTCAAGCTAACTACAGTACAGGTTAGAAATTAGTTCATTTATATCCATGTTAAAAATATATAGATATTTATCTAAATTTTTATTTCTTTTATTATTTAAATATAGCCAAACTCGGAATCTTAGGATTCAGTAATACTCTTGCTTTGGAAGGACGCAAAAATAATATTCTCGTAAATACAATTGCACCAAATGCTGGTACTCGCATGACTGCTACTATATGGCCACCAGATATGGTTGAAGCTTTCAAACCTGAATACGTTGCCCCATTTGTTGGATACCTCGCACATGAAACATGTATCTCAACTGGCAAAGTTTTTGAAGTAGGTGGTGGTTGGGCTGCTCAAGTTCGTTGGCAACGTGCCGGTGGAATCGGATTCCCTACATCTAATTCCTTATCTCCGGAGGATATTGCTTCGAAATGGGATGTAATAGTAAATTTCGATGATGGACGTGCCACTCATCCAGCAACTACACAAGAAGCTCTTCAACAATTCTTTGAAAATTTTGCCAATGCTCAAAAATCTGATCCTGGACAATCAAAATCCAAAAGCAGCGGTAGTAAGATTGATGTAGAAGCTGCAAAAAAACGAAAATTCGAATCTGACGTGTTCGAATATAAAGAGAGAGATGTAATTCTTTATGCTTTAGGAGTTGGTGCAACTCGTAAGGATTTACAATGGGTTTATGAAAATGGCGAAAATTTCTCTGTTATACCAACATTTGGTGTTATCCCAGCAATCATTCTTTGTAATTCTTTTCCATTAGCTGAAGTTCTTGGCGATTTCAATCCGGTATATATATAAATTTATGATAAATTATTATATTATGCTAAATGTATTAACAATATTCTATGATATACAGATGATGCTTTTACACGGTGAACAATATCTTGAGCTTAAAAAACCAATTCCTACTTCTGGAAAATTAATATCAACACCATATGTTATTGATATCCTTGATAAAGGAAAAGGAGTATCATTTATTTTCGGTGTAACTACCACAGACGAAAAGGGTGATGTTATATTTGAAAATCAGAGCACTTTATTCATTCGTGGGATTGGAGGCTTTGGTGGAAAAAAGGCCGGTGAAGATCGTGGTGCTGCTACAGCTTCAAACACACCGCCAAAACGTGCCCCAGATGCTGTAGTTCAAGAGAAAACGAGTGAAAATCAAGCTGCCTTATATCGTTTAAGCGGTGATCTTAATCCATTGCATATTGATCCTAGTATGTCCGCATTAGGTGGTTTTGAAGTGCCAATCCTTCATGGAATGTGTACTTATGGTATTTCCGGAAAACATATTTTGTCTACATTTTGTAAAAATGATCCAAATACTTTCAAGAGTATCAAAGCTCGGTTGGCCGCACCTGTATTCCCTGGTGAAACACTCGAAACTCAAATGTGGAAGGTTAGCATTTTATTTGGTAATCGAGTATTTACCATAAGTAGTTTTGTCATATTAATATAACAATACTTTTTATTAAATTCCTAAAATATAAATAGGAGGGTAATAAGGTAATTTTTCAAACACGTGTAGTTGAACGTGATGTTATTTGCATTGCGTCAGCCGCAGTAGAATTAAAAGGTTCAGCTGATTCGGATGTTAGCTCTAAAACTCCATCAGCTGCTCCAAGTAGTGGTAGTGGTGATATTTCTGTACCCGGATTCCAATCATCATCGGTATTTGAGCAGCTCAAAGCTGGATTAGATGCATCATCTCCGGCAGAACGTCAAGCACAAGTAAAGAAGGTATATTATAATTTATAAATTATAATTTATTTATTTATTTATTTTTTTTTTGTGAAATTTAAGTAATTCGACCATAATTTTACAATTTTTAGGTAAAAGGATCTTTCCAAATAGATATTACAAATGCTGAAGATAAGAAACAATCATGGTACATAGACTTTAAGACAGGAGATGGTGCAGTTGGTATTGGACCATCACCAAAGAAAGCTGACTCTATAATTGGTGTTAGTGATTCTGATTTCTTGGAATTAGCGAGTGGCAAATTAAATGCGCAGAAAGCATTTATGTCTGGCAAGCTTAAGGTAAATTTTGATATGATTTATGATTTATGATTTTTTTCACGAATATAAATAAATATTTATGATTTTTATTTATTTTTATTTATTTAATTAACAGATCAAAGGTAATATGATGCTTGCTACAAAACTTGGAGATGTATTGGCTGGAGGAAAATTGAAATCCAAATTATAAAAAAAGAAATAAAATCGTAATTTTATAATACGTTTATATAAAAAAAAAAAAGAGAAAAAGAAATAGTTTGTAATATTTTGCGTTAGTCTTTTGTTTTTTATTTTTTTATTTAAATAAAACAATTTTTACAAGTCATGTGATATAGTATCGGATCAAATTTTTATTGGATAAAAAATAAATGAACCAAAAAAAAATTTTTTTTTTTTTTTTTGATAATCTAAGTTCAAATATTTTAATAATTAGAATGGTAAAATCATATCTTCGTTATGAGCCTTATAAAACGTTCGGTGTTATAGCTAGTGCGTCATCGAACGTTGTGTTTTCCGGCAACGATAAATTTGCTATCGCACCTGCACTAGAAGACGTTGCTATATGGGATTTGAAAAAGGGTACTCTAGTATGTTGTACCGATATTATTTGTCCATGCAATTTAATAAAAGCTTGAATTAAATTTTATATTTATTTATAGATTGGAAAATGGCATGATAACGATAATAAGTCAGAAGTTACAATAATAGCAAAAAATCCAAATAAAGTAGATTATGCCGTAGGGTAGAGTATTTATTTGGCATTTGAATAAATAAAGTTAACAATGAATTCAAATGAATTTATTTAATTTTTAGATATGCAGATGGATCAATTCGAATATGGAATATTGAGAGATCATCGACTTCAATCATATTTAATGGTCATCGGGGAGCAGTGACTGCGCTAACGTTTGATAAGACTGGGACAAGACTAGCATCTGGATCAAGGGATACTGATCTTATTATATGGGACGTGGTTGGAGAAGTTGGACTTTATAGGTAAAGAGGAGGATTTACTTTAAATTTTACATAAAATTATCTGACTTGACTCTTTTCAATAGGATGCGTGGTCATAAGGATCAAATTACAGCAATTCGATTCCTTCCGAGACCTTTATCGGGAGGTCATAAGTCTAATGACACAATATCATCATCCGGATATCTTCTTTCGTCATCTAAAGACACCCTCTTAAAATTATGGGACTTAAGCACTCAACATTGTATGGAAACAGTTGTAGCTCATCGTAGTGAAATATGGGATTTTGATATATCAAAAGATGAAAAAATGTTAGTAACTGGAAGTGACGATACCGAATTTAAAGTTTGGACTATAGATCATGAAGTTTTAGCTAAAGGACTAGAAATTGATGATTCAGCGAAAGAAGAAGAAAAAGAGGTGCTTTAATTAGTTAAATTATAAATATTTTGTAATAATTTCCTACTAACATTTTAAAACGATAGATGAAGAAATCGATTCAATTTTTTGGAAATGTTAAAAGACAAGGAAAGGATCGTGTTGTTACGATAAAATTTCATCCAAATGCCAGTTTATTAGGTGTTCAAGGGCCTGAAAAATCCGTGGAAATTTATCGTATTCGTACACATGAAGAAATTAAGAAGAAATTGACGCGTCGGAAAAAACGTCAGAAGGAAAAGCAACATAAGACTGGAGTTAAAGGCCAAGATGAAAATGATCCTATGGAAGTTGAAGAACAACCAATTCGTGCAGAAGATTTAATTACACCTTATCAAATTATTCGAACTGATGGAAAAGTACGATCTTTTGATTTTTCAACGATTGAAGATAATTCTAAGGCTAGTTCGATACAAGTAAGAAATTTCTCTTAATATATCTATTAGAACTTTTTTCAAAAGTTACTAACGGTTTATAGGTTCTCACGTCTTTGACGAATAATATGTTAGAAGTATACACAATAAATCTTTTGAATAAAAAGACTAAAGATGTAATAATACCATCAAAGTTATATTCCATCGACCTTTCAGGTCACCGCAACGATATTAGAACTTTATCGCTAAGTACTGATGATAATTTATTATGTTCAGCATCAAAAGGTGAATATAAATTAATTGAATATAAATAAATCGCGATCGTATTCTTTTTTTTTTTTACATGCTTTGTCTTCCTTGTAGATACAATCAAGATTTGGAATATGCAGACTACTTCTTGTATCCGAACAATGGAATGCGGATATGCGTTATGTAGCGCATTTCTACAAGATAATAGATATGTAAGGGATGATTTCTTTTGATATTTTATATTAACCTCACATTTAATAAAATTTTCGATAATAATTTATAGGTCATTATTGGTACTAAGTCTGGCCACCTCGAATTATTTGACATAGCTTCAGCATCCTTAACAGAGTCAATTGAAGCGCATGATAAAGCAATTTGGTCTTTGCAAGTTAGGCCAGACAAAAAAGGATTAATAACAGGAAGTGCTGACACAAATGTCAAATTTTGGGATTTTGACACAGTGGAAGAGAAACCACAAGGCGAAGATGGGGTAGATTTTGTGAATATTATGTCTTAATAAAATAAATCTTATCGCTTATTCTCGATTACTATATTATTGTTATACTATACTTAGCCTGTATCCAGACGTCTAACTTTGGTTCATACTCGTACGCTGAAAATGTCAGATGACGTATTATTTGTCCGTTATAGTCCAAATCAAAAGTTAATCGCTGTTGCATTGTTAGACGCAACTGTAAAGGTATTTTATAATGACACTTTGAAATTCTTTTTGTCATTATATGGTCATAAGGTATGTCCTACCCATTGTCTAGATTCATAATCATCTAACTACTACTTACTTACAACGATGTTTCTTGAATTATAGTTGCCTGTATTGTCAATGGACATTTCTTCAGATAATAAGTTAATAGTTACGGGCTCAGCTGATAAAAATATTAAGATATGGGGTCTCGATTTTGGTGATTGTCACAAATCAATATTTGCTCATCAAGATAGTATTATGTATGTGCAATTTGTCGCAGATACACATTATATTTTCACAGCGAGCAAAGATAAGTTGATTAAATATTGGGATGGTGATAAGGTATACATATTTTACAATTTTCTACTTGATGTTATCATGATCTTTAGTATACAAATTTGCATTATTTTTTTAGTTCGAAAATATAATGAAGCTTGAAGGACACCATGGAGAGGTGTGGGCTTTGGCGATTAGCAAGCGTGGAGACTTGTTAATTTCTGGATCTCATGATAGATCAATAAGAGTTTGGGAGCAAACAGATGAGCCGGTATATTGATAATACGTGTTATAACATCTTTGTAATTTTTAAAGCTTTTCTTTTGCCATTATAAACTAATGAAATTTATTATTCAGCTTTTTTTAGAAGAAGAACGTGAGAAAGAATTAGAGGAATTATATGAATCTACTTTAACCACCTCAATGGAAAAAACCAATCTTGAAGATAATGCTGTAGAAGTATCATCAGCTGGTAAACAAACTATGGAAACTCTAAAAGCTGGTGAAAGAATAATGGAGGCATTGGATATTGCTGACGAAAATGCAGCTTCTTGGGCAACATATAATGAGGTAGTAAATCTTATATTTATTAATTATTTTTAGATTAATTCTAATTTCGTTTATAATTTAAGCTTAAAGAACGAGGTAATGATCCTGGACCACCACCAAAACCTAATCCTATTTTGGTAGCTTTAGGGAATCTCACAGGAGATCAATATGTTTTGAGAATTATCGAGAAAGTGAAATCAACCGAATTAGAAGAAGCTTTGTTGGTTTTACCATTCACTAAAGTTATTTCGTTATTAAAGTATTTAGATGTGTGGGCTGAGAAGGTATGTGATTCTTTCTCTTTAATGATAACATTAAACTTAGATAATAACGACTCTTCCTTTATAATATAGGAAATAAATATTACGTTGACATGTCGAATTTTATTCTATCTTCTTAAAGTCCATCATAATCAAATTGTAGCGAACCGACTTATGAGACCTAGACTAGATTCTCTAAGAGCACATGTAAGAACCGCATTAAAACATCAAAAGGTACATAATTTTCTTTACTTTTTTACATTAAAATTTTAGCCTAATATGATTAACTTTTTTATTTTCTAAATTTAGGATTTGCTTGGATATAATTTAGCAGCATTAAAATATATCAAACGTGATTGGGAAGCTAATAGTACCTCAGAATTTTTTGACCCATCATTAGATAATGAAGAATTAGATGATTCTTCCAAAAAAAGGAAATTTATCAACATTATTTCTTAATTTATTTAATACAATATAAAAGGTAAACTTTATATATTGATATTTATTAAATGGTATACAATAAACACATTTGTCAAATTAGCTTATAATTAGAAAACTAGATATTCTTTTTTTTTTTAGATCTTTCCGAATCATATTTATAAATATTTTCTATATAAATAACATTCTCTATAATTACTTACCTTAATTCCGCAGAAAGTAAAACAGGATTTTCCAAAAGATTTTTCCATTTCTCAGAAAATCTAGCCACGGTAGCTCCATCTATTACACGATGATCTGCACAAAAACTTACAGTGGTGATATGTTTTCCAACTATTTTTTCAACTACTTGTCCTGTCACTTCGTCCTTTACATTTTCAAAACGTGGCACTTTTTGTATTTTACCGATCGCCGCAATACATACTTCTGAAGAAACGACAACAGGAGAAAGAAAAGATCCTCCAATTATTCCAATATTTGATAAAGTTATAGTTCCTTCTTGAAAATCATTTGGAGAAATTGTATTCTTTTTTCCTGCTTCTTGTAATCTTTGTATATCACTTGCAATTTCAAAAATCGATTTTGCTTGTATATTTTTTATATTTGGTACTACAAGACCTCCGGGTGTATCCATTGCAATGCTAATATTATGTGATCCACGAAATTTTAATTTTGCTGTATTAGCGTCGTCACCATCAATAACACAAGCATTAAGAATTGGAAATTGTTTTAATGCAATAGAAAATGATTTAATAAAAATTGGCATAAAAGATATTTTGTTGAAAGAAAAGTGATTATTTTTAGCAATATAATCATTAATTGAATTGCGAAAAGCAATCACATTATCCAATACATATTCATCTGAGTATCCCAAATGTGGAATTTTTAATGAACGTGTCATTGTTTTAAACATTGATTTTTGAATCATTGACAATGGAACGAGCTTATCTTTGGGATAAGTTGTATTCACAATTTCTTTATGAAAGAATGGATAAATTACGTTAATAAGTATCAAAATATCATGTAAATAAATAAATTTAAAAGTGTAATTACCTTCTTCCGAAGAAGGCTGGGCTTTCTTTCCCATAGCCACGTAATTCAAAACATCTTCTTTTGTTACGCGTCCATTTTTTCCATTTCCTTTTATGTTGCTTATATCAACATGATGTTCTCGTGCAATACGTCTAACAGCTGGAGTTGCCAAAGAGAAAACTTTATCTCTCCTAACTGAAGGTTCTATTATATTGATTATTTCTTGAACTTGCGTTGATGGTAGTGGTGAAACGTCTGAATTGATTTCACTTAACTCTGGTTCACTTATAGAACTATCAGTTTCTATATCAACAATTGGGTTTCCAACTTTTGCCATTTCCCCAACTTTATGATGTAACTTCTTGATGGTGCCTGTATATCGTGATGTGATTTCCACTGAAGCCTTGTCCGATTGAACTTCACAAATTTTATCAAATTCGGAAACACTATCACCTGGTTGAATAAACCTGAAAGAAAATATATCAATAGACTGTAAAATTATTATTAGACTTTAAGGAATATACCAACCATTGAACTACTTCACATTCCGTTATACCTTCACCAATATCCGCTAATAAAAAAGAGATCACTGCATTATTTGGATATGACGAGTGAAAATCACGAGCACAATAAGATGAATTGGATATTTTTATATATGCATAGGTAGGTGGTATCTTAAGTTTTATCGATAAGGAAGATAAATATGACTGTAAAAAATGAATGAGAAATTAATTAAAGCAATAGGAAAAAAAACACGACATTAATAAAATAAACTTACTCTTACAAAAATCGAATTACACTTCGTTCTATTTTTATTAATAAGCCTATGTGAAAAGTATTGGAAATTCTGGTGATCAGCCAATTTGAATAAGGATTAATTACTTGTCATAAAACGCGAAATTGCCCTATTTATCATGTTAAAATAGTTATTTCGATCACGCGTAAAATGTGAAAACGCACCCCAATAGCATTGAATCTTCGTAGTAACATCGTGAAATAGTATACGAAACAAAGAGGTTCGTTTTATGTGTCACGCGAATTAATGCGTTCAATGCATTTTATTCATACAAGTATATAGGTATAATGCTGTGATACTGACATACTGTATACCAAAAACGTGTGGACAGTCAGACAGTGGATCATTATCGGAATTATATTTTGATCTGCATTAGGTAATAATGCAAAATTTAAATAAGGAAATTAATTTATTGTAACGTACAGATTAAAGAAAGATGGTTTTCAAAATTTGTAAGTTTTCTCTATATAACTTGTATTTCTCTACTTTAAATATCGTTTTAATCGATGTCACTTTCATCTCTTGTCATTCCTAGAAACAGAAAAGTACAATTTGAACTTGAAATTCTTATACAAGAATTGGTAAATGTACCTTTAGTAACTGGTTTATATTATATAAAATGGAAATTGAAAAACGGGAAAAAAACAAATGGTATGACTGAACGGTATGTATATAAATTTAATATATTTTATTTATTTTCTAAATATTTATTGAATTCCGATAAATTTTACTTAGGGCTCCAATTAAATATCATTCTATTGCCTGGAATTATAAGTTACATAATTCAGTACAAATAATTATCGGTAAAGATGGTGTTCTGATGCCTTGTGAGCTAATCATTAAAGTGAAGCAGGTAAGAAATTTTATTTTTGACTCGGATCATTTGTTTTTATTAAATTTACGATTTGTTTAAACCTTTAGGAATTAAGCGGCGGAAAGGAAGTAAATAACATTGGAAGGTTATTGTTGAACCTTTCAGAATATGTTGGATTGAATACTATGACCCGAAGATATTTGCTACAGGATAGTAAAATAAATTCCACTCTTAAAGTAAGTATTTTTCTATTGTAAAATCTTATTTAAAATATTAATCATAAAATTCATATAATTCATCATACCTTATTTGCTTATAGTTGACAATCAATATGAAACAAACTTTTGGAAATGTTGTATTTAAAGTGTAAGTTGTCAACTCTTAAAAATTTATATACAGTCATTTAAAACGTGCGAATTTTATTTATTTTATTTAAATCAAAATAGACCACCTCTTAAGAAAACTCAAATATTTGGGGGTATTGCAGGGATAATATCAGAACGTACTGAACGTCAAGATGATGAAAGATCACGTTAGTGTATTTTAATGTGTATTTAGCACGTTATTTCTTTAATTATTATCTTGATTCTCAATTAAATTCGAAATTATTTAAAGTTCAATTCGGGCCGAATCTTGGAATACATTATATGGCACGTTCTCGTTCAGCTACCTCTCTCGTACGTATTTAGAAGATATCTGTTCACTTTAATATTTTGTATCAATATATGAACTTACAGTTTATCATATATTTATATTTGTAGAGATCGGCATATTATTCACAAGCAACTCAAGTAAGACCGACCACTTCATCGTTAGTTGCGAATTCTTTTCTCCGTAAAGTTGGGGACAAATCACCCACGGATGTCATAGACAAGATTTTTATGGGAACGGCTGTTTTACACATAGATGACGTAATAGATGACAATAAGTCTGACCATAGCGCTTTCTTTTAATTATTTTATAGAATAGATTAAATTAAACTTGTATTATAGATTCTTTGTCAAATAACTTCAAGCATTTTTGAAAGAATCCAGCTCAATGTATTTATTGTCATGTTCATTTTCATACACTAGAAATAGAATTAATTTAATTTTAATATTATCTAACACTGATTTTTAAACGCTTTTAGACCATGAAAAATAGTAAAAAAAATTTTTTTTTTACTAAATATCAATTAGATCTTTTTGAATTTCAATAATTTGATCAATATGCTCCGGAGAAAATATAAAAATTAGATATTCTTTCCAACAAGTGCACATCTTCAAGCTAGTTTGTTTTAACAATACTTATTCAAATTCTTTTGTCGCGTCTCAAATCAAAAAAACGTAGCTTATCGATCAAAAATGAAAATTATATCTTGTATATCATTCATTCCTCATTTTACACATTTTACACTAACGTCGAAAAATTGCACGTAAAGATCGATATATGAGATTATCAAAAATTCAATTAAGTTTAAATGATAAAAATAATCTGATAATAAATTAAATTTAATGATATAATAATAAATTACATATATAATATTTGTACTAATTATAATAATTAATTAAATTTTCTTTGCTAATTCGATGAATCAAAACTAATCCAAAATTATTTTAAACACTTCGTAATCTTCAACACAAAATTCACCAAATAAAATGTTTTGTTCATAAATATTATGAGTTAAACATTTCGAACCTTTAACTTTGTCACAATTACTATAGATACAGAGTTCAGCTGCTCCAAATATTGGACCATATTTTGAAGATTGGTAAATAGCTTGATAAGTTTTATTCGGTAAAACTCTACTTAATTTAAAATTTAGAGGAAATCCATTCAAATCTAAATAATAAATAAAACTGGAATCAGTTGAAGAAGGTGATCCACTACTTGAAAACCATCCTATGGGGTTATAACCTCCCAAGATAATTGGTTGATCTTTAACTTTAATTGCCACGACACATGCTCCTTGATTATCGCATTTTGCATGAAATGATTCAGCAGAAAAATCATCTCTACTTGCTCTATATAAAAGATGCCATTTATAATTTAATTTTTGATTTTGATTTGAAGAAAAAAAAGAAAAGGTAGAAGTAGTCGTTATTGACGGAAATCGAAATGAAGGTAATATATCATCATTATCATCTTTTTTACTTATCCAATTTTCAATTAATATAGCATGCTTATAAGATATAATGATAGAATCAAATGCTGGTACTCTTGGTGGTAGAATTTTGGAGATTGGTTTATAATTTGATGCAATAAAATAAGAAATTAAATCTCCTTTAAGAGTTTTTGGTAAAATCTTTCTAAAAGGATAAACATATTGATGAAAATCATCTGGTGACATTTGAAAAAATCTAATTAGAGGAATAAAGTCTGCAAGAATATCCTTCAATGATTCAAATTCTGTTGAAGTCCAATTCTTTAAATTATATGATGAAGAGAAAGAAGATTTTCTTGATAAAGAAATATTTGGTGACGATGATGATGATATAGGTGGCGGGAAAGAGATCCTAGTGCAACCCCATTGAATTAATCTTTGCCAAATTTTAATTTCATCAATAGCAAGATCATCTCTAGTAATTAACATTATTAAAATGTTTTTATCTAATAAATCAAAAATTCTTGGATCAAATATAATTTGAGGATCACGACAAATTATTTCTAAACAATGATTACGTAATATTTTACAAGTTTCTTGTCCTAATAATTTACGTAAAACGTACAAAACATTTTCTTGTAACCATGATGATTGTTCATTTATTAAATATTCTTGTATATGCCCAATTAATTCTTCTAATATTAATTCATCTGATGCTACTAATATTTTGATTATTTCTGTATTTTCTTGTTGTTCTAAATCAATCTCTCCTGTATATATATATCTTAATAATATAAAGAAAAAAAAAACGAAAGAAAAATTAACAATAAATCAATAAAAGACATCGTCGTTATAATTATAATTACCTGAGAATTATTTCAAATATTTTTGGAGAAATATTTGGTTTTTTAAAAGTAATCATTCCATCTTTTTTAACCGTCCAATTATCTGAAAATGCAGAACGAAAGTATATTGATCTTGCTCCTAATAATAATGAATGTACTTTAAATTCTTTAATTTCATTTGTTGTTGATTCTTCGCCTATTTGTACGATAACATCATGATTATATCCACTTTCTAAAAGATTCTCTAAATCTTTTGATAATTTTGGATACAATATTGAAGGTGGCATTATGAAAAAAATTTAAATTATGAACAAACGAAAATTATCTGACATAGGATTAAGGTTCACCAATCAATTTTTTTTATAATACTGTACCTGATGTAATTCCCAACCATGTTTGTCAACATATCACCTTGCAGATTATAGATGATTAGAGTTATCAGTTCAATATTCACTTTCTTTCAACTAAAAAATGACGGAATTTGTCCGTGATAAGCATATTTCATGTTTAAAGCGTAATTTAACTTTACTTCCACGACAATATGCAAGTAATGATACAAATAGGTGAATACTTAGAAATACTGTTAACTTTATTATTTTTTTTTTATTTATTTATTTTTTTTTTTAGAATTAACTTTGTTTAAATATAGAATGACTTTAGGTTTTTTTTGTCTTTCTGGTTTGGACCTTTTGGGCGCACTTGAAAGTGAAATTTCAGAAGAAAGAAGGAATGCTTGGATAGATTGGATATATGCACAGCAAATTTTACCTGATGAAAATAACCCTGGTATTCATTTTTAATTTAGATTACTTTGATTTTTACATTATTTTACTGAGATTTATTATATTTTTAGAGGTTAATGAAAAAATTTGTGGTTTTAGAGGTTCTCCATTTTCTGGTTTATCATTTGATCCAAATGGAGTAAGTATAAATGTTTTTTTATAAAAGTTTTCAATATTCAAATCTAAGAAAAAAGAAGTATTAAAAAAAATATATTATTATTCATTAAAAGACGCGTGAATCAAGATTACCTTTTGATGCCGCAAATTTAGCAATGACTTATACTGCTTTAACTTCTTTATTGATTTTAGGGGATGATTTATCACGTGTAAATCGTTCTTCTATTATTAATTCTTTAAAATATTTACAAAGAGATGATGGAAGGTAAAGATATACACATATACCATTTTTTTTAAAAAAATATATAATTTAAGTAGCTTAATTAACTAGTTTTTAAAATATATTCTTAGTTTCACACAAACTTATCAGGGTATGGAAGCTGATATGAGATTCTTATATTGTGCAGTTGTTATATCATATATTTTAAATGATTTTAGTGGAATCAATATTGAAAAAGCCATAGAATATATAAAAAATAGTCAGGTACTTATTTAGCTGTAGCCTTTTGTAAACAATTCATAGAATTTTAATATGAAATTTTTTTTAAAAAAAGTCATATGATTTTGGAATCGGGCAAGGACCAGGAGAAGAATCACATGGAGGATCAACTTATTGTGCAATAAGTTCCCTTTATATGCTAAATAAATTAGATGAAGGATTATTATCAAAAGAGAAAACCCTTTTTTGGTTAATATCACGCCAAGAATCTGGTTTTCAAGGTAGAGCTAATAAACCAACTGATACTTGTTATTCTTTTTGGATAGGTGCCTCATTAAAGGTAAATATTTAGAGTAATTTCTTTTGAATAGTTAAATATAATTTTAAAAAAATTTTCAATTAACAGATATTAGATAAATTTGAATTAATTGATTATGAACAAAATTATAATTTTTTAATGCAAACTCAAACTAAGTTTGGTGGATTTGCAAAATCGATTGATAATAATTATCCAGGTAAAAATTTCATCTTAATTGATTTTTTGTACTTTAATTTTTTTGGTATTAAATTAATATATATATATATTAATTTTGGTTAAGATGTAATGCATACATATTTTGGTATTGCTGGTCTTTCTTTAATGAATGTATCTGGACTTTTAGAATTAGATCCTGTAATAAATATTTCTAAAAAAGCAAAGGAAAATTTATTAAATAATTGTGTATTTCATAAACAAAATTAATCATTTAAATTATTTAAGTTATGCATAAATTCAAATTGAAAAATTACCGATTAAATGTAATTTTCTGTAATAATAATTTAATACCACCTTTTTCTGATTAGATTTATATTATTTTTCATATGACCAAAAAACTTTTGGCTCATTTCATATATATATTATAAATGATATTATTTTTAATTGCTGTACATATTTTTTAAAAAATAAATAAAGTTTATGATGATGATTACTTGCGGTGATAATTGACAAAATTCTAACTCATTGAAACTTTATAAACGAAAATTTCCAATTGTTTGTTTAATATACAAAATATACTTTATTATTCTGAATTACATATACATGAAGTCGTAAATTTTATTTAGAAAATGAAAATTAGTAAATGTCTTTACTATATAGCTTCTGCATTTTATACTGAACCTCGATTATCCGACATGGACGAAGCTCACTTCCATAGGGCTATATAAAAATTTCACATTATTGCATTACCTTTAGTAAAACCTAAATTGGCACATGTGATCCATATCCAATTCAAGCGTTATTGTTATACTAAAGAGGATCTTGCTAATACTAGCAATTGTGAATAAGGAAATTAGCCAATGTCTATAAATCTGAAAGAATTATTGATCTTTGGATTTCTTGGATGGCTTCTCAGTTTCTTGTTCAGCCTTTCGTTTCAATCCAAATGTCACCTAAATGTAAAAAGAAAATAGATATGATTAATACGATTATTTGTGGACATGAAAAAAAAAATTTATATTTTACCTTTTCTCTTTCAGGAGCATTCATACTTTGACCTGTTAGTCCACCATTCACTGTAATGATACTGGGACTACTAATCGATGTGATTCCAGATGCCTTGGAAGATCCTGAGTGTTTTCCATTATTACTTAACGTCATGCTTGGAGGAACCACACTAAAAATAAGCGAAATAAGTAAGATTTTAAAAACATTTCGGCTAAGTAGAAGTGTCATAATACGTACGCTCTATTACCAACGGATAATACAACGTGTGCACTTCCGCTAGCCTTTTGTCTTTCTTGCAAAGCCGTAGCCATATTTAATGGTGTATCTACACTACTCATGGCTTTAAGCTTACGTTCCTCCTCGAGCTTCTTGAGACGTTTTTCTGTCTTGGCTTTTCCAGAAGACTTTCCATGGAATTTGTGAGACAATTGTCGGAACGCCTCTTTTGGTGTTAGTTGATTACCAAACTCATCGACATACTCTAAGTTAATATCTGGTTTATAATCTTTAAATCTTGCTTCCATTTCTCGCAGGTGCTCACGATCTCTATAACTACTTTCACTATCTCGGCCACCACCACGATATCCTTTTTCTTTTGCTTTTTGTTTTTCTTTTTCCCTTTCATTTTGTCTTTCTAGATCTTTCTTGCGTTGTTCAGCAAGCCATTTTTGCCGCTCTCTTTGAATACGTTCTTTTTCAAGTTGTTCTTCGTTCGGTTTAGTTGAAAAACCTAGTTAAAAATCAAATTAGTATATTATAATGGATATTATTGTTACAACGAATTAAATTAATAAGCATTACCTTTCTGTTGTAAAAGAGCTAATGTAGCAGCCATACCACTACTAACTAAAGGCTCTTCTTCAACTACACCAGTCTAAATAAATAATATTAAATGAATAATTTATAATTAGACAATAGTTATTAATTTATGTATGACTTACCAATTTTGGTTCATCTTGAATATGAGCCATATCACTATCCTCTACATTTCCTGCTTCTTTCCAGCCACCTTGTTTCTCTTCTTCTGTAGCTTCATCCATTTCAACGTCATCGGCTTCACCTTCTTCTTTTTCTTCTTCCACAGGTTCAGGTTTAGATGGTTGAACTGGTATTTGTACAGCTTCAACAGGTTGAGTTATTGTTGGAGCAACAGTAAGTGATCTAACAAATTCTGATGTATCAGATATCACCAATCCTTCGCCGGGTGTCTCATCATCTTCAATAGGTTCATTTCTAGTTTCTGTTACTGTTAAAACATAAATGATGAGTTAATAAGTTTTAATAATTCATGAAAATGAAATTAAAATTATAAGATACACACAAATTCTAGCGATTTCCTCAACATTTGTTTTTGCAACTTTTTTTGTTGCCATTTTTCTTGCTCTAGCTAAAGCCTGTTGAAGATCATCATCATCGACAAAACTAATATCATCGAAATTTTGTCTTCTAACTTGGTTCGAGGTTACTACAGAAGGTAAATTATCAATTTCCATTACGTTAGGGCCATTTACTGTTTGTTCATCTTCTTCATCAGCAACCTTCTTTCTTACTTTCTTCTTCTTTTTAGTCTATTGTACATAAACTGATGTTAATTTTGGTTAATGAAATTTAGTGTTTAAAAAATATTTTTTTAACAATACAAGACGTGACACACCTTTGACTTCTTGAAAGTTATTTCAGCTTCTTCTTTAGTATAATAATCTTTAATTTCGATCATCTCTACATAATTAAAATGAAAAAATTGTGATTACTAATTGCGATTTAATATTTATTTAATCGTATTAAGCCCTCCAAAATAGTTATAAAATATGATCTTACTATCATAAGACAAAGAAATCGGTCTCGACTTTAATTTCTCCGCTACTTCATTCCTTCGTTCATCTTCGTTTAATTGAATAGTACCGTCGTTTCCTAACCTAAACCCCTGGAAAATTATAGATCGAGCTTAATTTATTGACATTCATATATAAATAATACGATCCAATTGTGATATATTTACCGTTCTCCTATCTCCATCTATTTCCTCATCGTAATGCGATAAGATATTCTTTTTAGATATCCCTCCTCCTCCAAAGTTAAATTCTTCATCGTCATAACCAGTATAAATAGGCTTTTTCTTTTTATTTTCTAGATTCTTCTTAAGTTTTTGTTGTTCCTCAAGCTGTACAGAAACTAACTGATCACCTTCCTCTATAAACAAATGATATATAAAAAGTAAATCTATATTCATAACTAAAGTAAATTTGAAAACCACGCAAATTACCTTCATTTTCAAGAATGCTAGAATCTTTTAAAACTAAAATGCGTTCTTTGCCATCCTGAAACTCTGAAATATCGTGAGCTACTTGCATTTTTAAAAATAAAATCTAGTGTAATGTGAGAATATTTATAATTTTTATTTGTGAATCAGCTGATTTTACTTACTGAACAGTTATCATATCATGTGATTTCAAACCAATTTTTTAAAAAAGGAATAATTTATAGATCTGCTATGGAGGAATTTAATCAATGTTCATTTAAAAAGTTGCGTTTATTAAAAATTAAATTCTATTTCATAATATTAATGAAAAGTTTGCAATTAAAATTATTGTTCAAAAAAAAAGGAAGAATTTTATGTGAAAATTTCACCACTACCAACATCAATACTTCCCATTTCAACAGCGTTATAAATACTGCCATATTCTAACATGTCATTTTCTAATAAACTTTCAATATGCTGAAAATCAGGTTTTGCAAGAGTATAAATAGATTGATAAACATATAAGCTCACATTCCTTACAAAAAATTCTAATTGTCTTATACTAGTAATACTCTTTAATGTTAACATTGGTCGTTTAACGTCACCATTTGAAAAGGTAGGAATCCGTGATAACGGTGATCCTGCTCTAACTTCTATATTATCTAAATGAAGCTGAATAATAAAATCATAACATATTAAAAATAATATTCGAAAAATTATACTATTTTGAATAAAGTGAATTGATTGTCTACCTTTGACAAATCTTCTTGTTGACCTGATAAATGATCTGCTAACTTATCCATTAACGCATAAGGCGACCATTCAAGAGCGTGATTAATAACATTAATTGTATCTGATATAAACATCCATTCGTAACTAATAAATCGAATATAAAGATCATTAGTAAGTCACAAAAAAGTTAGATTTATAGATAATCTAATCTTACACTTGAAAATCATTAGTTTGTAAAACGAATAATAAATCCAAAAATTTGCATGCAGCTAAAAACACATTTGCAACTTCAGATGGTTGCTCAATTGGTTCTTTTTGAAGGAACATCCCAAATAGCCTAACCTAATAAATTGTCATATATTAGTAATGTATAAGTGTTATTAAAAAAAAAAAAAAATAGATGACTATTTACAAGTTCTGTAAGAATAACTGGCCAAAAATTTGATAAATGGTGGTTTGAAATTCGACACATTAATATTCGAAGGGTCAAATAAATCTGATAAAATCGAATAATTTGAAATATAATAAGATACCATTAAATATCGATATATAAATACTTAATTACATTACAAATTTTACCTCAGCATGGACTAATTCGGATAATCCCAATTTGAATAACTCTACCAATTTCTCTTGTATAGAAGGAAGATATGTTAGATACTGATTCTCTTTACCACAGTAAATTACAAAAGATAGACGTCGTAGGTTTAGTGCACGATTCAAAGATTCTTGTTCTTTGCTAACAAACAATGCATTAGCAGGTGACGTAGATAAACGTCCTTCAATTCAATAACAAATATAAAGGATTAATCAAATTGCATAAAATTAAAAGTAAAACTCTGGATATTTATAGAAAAATATCAAGCATACCCAATAGTTCAGGAAACCTTTCCTTTTCTGAAGTCATGATTGTTTGCATTATAATGCGCCATTTTTTAGCAGCAACAGGTGTCATATTAAAAAATTTATTATCTATAAAGACATCCCATATTTCTTTACGCCAAACACGGTATGCAAAAGGTAATTTGGATATCTCACAAATTATATTTAATATGACATTTGGTACACCAGTACTAAAATGATAATTATTTGAATATTAACATTGGTCAACTATAAAAGTGTTAATATTACAATCGAACTCACCTAGAACGATTTTTCAGTACGGGACCAATTATATAATACATCATATTCGTAAAGAGAGAAACAATTCGATCTTGATCAATTAACAATCGTTTGATATTTGGAATTACGACTGCGGCAAGGTAATAGTTTACCTTAATTATGATATTAGAATTGTTAATATATATTAATAAATGTGAATAGGTTAAATCAAAAAAGAAGTTATCTACTTGATCAATTAAAATCTCCTCTTTAGATTTCAAAACGACCTTTTTTTCATCTGAAATCAAATTAACCGAACTTCCAAATTCTGATTCTCTTTCATCAGTTACTAGAGATTAAACAAATAATCAATGAGTTATGTAAATGAAATGCTGCTAAAAATGTAGTAATGGAAGTAAAATACCTTCTACACTTTCTGTTTCACCGTCTAAGACTGCTGATCGTCTTATCCACATTCCTTGATCTAATGAACGACCTGAGATCAATATACAATAATCTACAATACGTTGATATACATCCTAATTTAACGATAATAACTTTAGTAACAAAAATGACAAGAATGGAAAAAATAAATGTTAGTATGGTTTTCTTTACCTGCATATCTCGTCGAACCTTTTTATCTTCAAAATAAACTGTAGAGCATAACTTGTCTGATAATTTGTGAATAAACCTGAGAATTATAATGAATTTTTAATAAATATAATATTTGAATTATAATATAATCTCATAATACTTACTTAAGAAGTGCGGGAAACAAATATTTGTACGAATAAGCTTGTGTAATATAATCTTTAACGAATGTTAAGCATTGAGGCCAAACCTCAATCAGCGGTTGAGACAATTCTAAAGAATCACAGTAACCCTCTAAAAATCTTAAGATCACAATATCAGATCTAAAAAAAAAAATAAAATAAAAGTCGTAAGTCTTCTATTTAAAG
Organism: Glomus cerebriforme; assembly: GCA_003550305.1. Lineage (NCBI taxonomy): Eukaryota > Fungi > Glomeromycota > Glomeromycetes > Glomerales > Glomeraceae > Glomus > Glomus cerebriforme. Next base: position 219,102 of record QKYT01000114.1, on the reverse strand, counting down.
CATATAAATATAATAATATACTTACAATTTATTTGGCCTAGATCCTAATTTTTTTACGCGGGAAGTTTGTACACTTTGCGCTCGCCCACGAGCGCTAATCAACAAAGCAGTTATTATCTTTTGAGGAGATGAACCTGGAATAACCTTCATTACATCGATAACACTACTTTCAACACCTTTGCTCAGTATCTAAGATATAAAGTTAATTTGTTATCAATGTTGATTAATTCAGTTAATCGTTATTATATCTTAATTAAATTATACCTCTTGGCTAGAATTACTATTAGGATTTTCGTTATACCAAAGTTCTACAAATGCCTCGATAAGTTCTGCATGAGCATTTTTATATAATTTATCTAAAAGCTTCATAATTCTCCTTTGAGTTCTGTCTCCAGTATGAGACAGTGCAATCAAAAATGGATCAGTTCCAACTTTAGGTGGACGATTCGGTGAGTAAACATTCTTAAAAAGGGACCATATATCTAAAATTATGGCAACAATATTCGGGAAGACGATGTAAAGTATATAATCGCGAGGCTATAAAAATGATGATTTATATAGTAAGTTGTTATTATCACAACGAGAAGTAATAATTTTATATTATTTCACCTTTTGTTCTGAAGAAGGTTGTTCGGGATGACTTGTATCTATTGAGAACAGATTACCAAAACCAGAAAGTCCAAGAGATGATTCATACGCCTTAGAGATAGTTGGAGAACTATCTCCCGCATTAGCCAAGCCTTCGTCCTTTAAACAAAACATAACTATTTTCTCAAATCCATTAAGTAAAGTGATAATATCCCACTCAGACACTGTTAAATCACCAGATTTTTTGTTATATTTAGTCCCATTGGATTGATCATTATCAGCCATGAAAGCATAATGATTATACATTTCAGTTTTCCAGCGACTTAATTGTTCACATATACACTGAATTAATGGAATCAATATAGAATTAAATGAATGTCTGAAATAAGGCAAAGATGTCACAATGAAATACATCCACTGCTGTAAAAGAGGACGGTTATATTGTATCGATAAAGCATCCAGCAGAACCTTAACTAAAAAGCGCGATGATCCTGCTGTACGAAAACTTCTTATATTTTTTTTTGCATCCGTTTCTTCATTCAACGACAAATTATCAAAACTAGATGGTGGCAAGCTGTATGGACCATTAATATAAACAGTATTTTTTTTAGAGTTTTCATTAACAGCTCCCACGTTAGGAATGGTAATACATAATAAATGTATAAGTCTTGACTGTAAATCTAACTTCTTCGAATATATGCAGAACAGAATTTTTCGCAACAATCCATCATGTACCAAATGAACCAAATCATTATCAATATACTTAGGCTTTGAAATTAAATGATTTAGGAAGTCCACTGCATGCATATGAATATATTCATTTAATACATTCATAGAAGATAGCGTATTTGGCACTTCAGATTCCATATATAATAAAGCAGTCTTGACAAAAAATTCACTATATGTTATCGTCTTTGCAACTCCATTCTCTTCTTCTAAAAGCCAACTACTTAATTTCGCTAAATCTGGCTTTATATTGTTCTTTCGTATTGCTTTCAAAAAACTGTCTCCGCCAACACGACAAATCGTTGACAATGTTTCAAATATATAATCAACTTGAGCTTGATTAAATGGCCTTTCGTAGTTATAAAGTTGGAATGTTTCTACACTAATTATTATCTCAGCCCTTCGTCTCATAATTGAAGAATCACAAAGAATTGTGATAATAGGTTCCAAGATTCTCATGTACGATTTCTTATTACATCGTAACCACGTCTCACCTGCACGACGATTAGTTGGGTTTTCATCACGTAAAGTATCAAGCATCAAAAACATTGGCTGCGAAAACTGTAATTCTGTATCTTGAAAATTATCGGAAAGCCTCCAAAAAGTTCCAAACCGTTCAAAATTTGATAACCTTGCGGAAGGATCTTTTTGAATAAGATACTCAGAAATTACAGCTTCTACGTAGTTTGCTTGAGATAAATCTTTTAAACTCCAAATTAATTGCACAGCCCTTAAATGTAAAGCTGCTTTATTAGGCGCTAAAAATGACCACAAAGTATCTACAATTACACGAATTTGTTGTTTAGAGTCTATTTGACTAGGGGATATAAGTCGCAGGTCGATTATAATATGTATAATGGTCGACAGTGATGAATCAATTATTTCGAAATTATTGACCATGTAACAACATTTTAACAACGAAAAGACCCATTCACCACTAAATAACTTTGATACTAATTCTTCATAATCTTCAGAAGTATCAATTATTGAATGGAGTCGCATTGAGACAGCTTTTAAAAGACCACAGCTGCGATCCATTATAACAATTAGCTGACTTAGTGTAATGTCTTTATTTTTAACGAGGATAGCATTAGTGATTACACTATGCAAGAATTCTTGAATAGCACTCAACAACTCTTCAACTAAATGTAGTCCTCGAATACCATTGAACTGCTTATTTGCAATATTTTCACTCACTTTATCATTTCCATAGAGATAGAAATCATTTATATATTTCAAAGCATCCATTCCTGTATAAAAATCAACTCCTGATTGTGACATTTGATTTGTTTCTTCATTCACAGAATCTGTTTCAACATGAGTCATCTGAGACTTAGTTGAAGATGCTCTACTTGAAACTTGTGTATTTTCTTGAAAATCTTTAATTGAAGGTTCAAAATAACTAAAAACATTATGAGGGATTTTTTGCAATAAATCCAATGACAATAGTAAAGCAGATTCAGTTTGTGAAATACGATGACTGAAATCAGTTTCATTTGCAAACATCTATAATTGTAAAAAGGAAAAGGAAAAAAAAAGATTAAATTACATTAATTGATAAAAAATTTTATACTAAAGTGATCACCTTAAGTTTACAAAGTAAGGCAGTCATAAAAAGTGGCATATGTATTTGCTCGATCTCATCCTCATGCATTCGAAAAGAATTTAATACGAAATCAACCAAATCTAATGCCTAAAAAAAAAAAAAATTTTTTAATATTTTAATATAAAGTACATTCTTAAATATACTATAATATATATTAATGCTAACCGAAGTGTCCAATCCGTCTTGAGCAGAAAATCGATCTTGAACAAGACCATATAGTTTCATCCAAATTAAATATGGATCGATCATTTCCAAAAACATATTTGCCGTTTGTATTAACTTTTGTAAATTACATGGAAAAAATTATTTTAGAGTATTATATTTTAATCTGATAAAATAAAAAACCAATTGAAATTAAAACAACATACTTCAACACCGAAATCTGATTTATCAACATGATTTTTCAGTGACCATAAGACGTCAATAAGTAACTCTTGTACTATAGGTTGTCCAATTTCCCACTTATCCATTAAAGATATCAATATTTTATAAGGTCTTTGTGCGGTGGCTAAATCATTTGTATCCAAAAAAAACAAGCCCTGCATTTAAAAAATATCAAAGTAAATATAAAAATTCCGATCAAAACTGCTAACAAAAACATGATTTTATAAGCCTATATAACCCTACTTAATTACATATTTCAGAAAAATAAAATTAATTGTATACCCTCAACGCAGAAACGATGGCATTTTTGCCATATTCATGAAAATGTTCAATTTGTTGTTCCGGGTGTTCATCAGGTCCTAAAAGCCATGCATAAAGTCTCCGATTAAGAGACATGTCTTTCCGTAAAACAACTGCTGAAGCAGATTTCATTAATAACGTGAGATCATCTTGTTGTATAATTCTTTGTAAATAAAACGATAAGTTACTATGACGAACTAATTTAATAAAATTATAAATAAGCATCAAATACATACTCTCCAACATTTTTAACTTTTAAAGGAAAGCTTGTAACTAATAGATCAAGAATAGCTCGCTGAACCAAAACATGTTCATCTTCCAGAGTCGCTGAAAATGCTCGCACCATTATTCCAACATCATCTCCTAACACTATTGCAACATCTTGAAAATCCAAAATTCATAAAGGATAATATATAAAATTAATAAAAAAAAAATCGTGAATGACTTCGTTAAACAAACCAAAAACTATAATAAAAAACCCACAAATAAGCAATTTTAGACAGAAAACCTTCTTTAGATGTAATCTTTGGCATTCGTCGAGATAAATAATTTAATGCCGGAATTCGTAAAGCTGGTGATGTTATTAATATAAGCCACATACTCTGCAGAAAATATGACTGTTCTACAATTCCAGATAGATAATCCAAGAGAGATAAAACCTAAAAAAAAAAAAAGAGTTCAAAGTAATAAGTAAAGAAATTCCAATAAATTAAGTATCGGATAACTTACCTTATCAAAAAATTCACCCCCTTCTTCTTCTAGACCAGGTAATAGGGCTGATATAAATGCTTTCATAACAGGTCTTAATCGATCTCTTAAAGGAAAGAATTTTTCATATAAAGCTAATAATTGAGGCTAAATAATTAAAAATAACAATTAATATTATACTTTTAAAGATTCAATCATAACTTTATAGTAATTTAACTTACTTTAACATTCATAGCAGCATATTGAAGGAAAGGAAATAATCCTTGAGAATAAATAGGTAAATCATCTGCTAACTGCTCGATCTAATAATAATGTTATTACTTTCTTTATATCCCAAATCAAAATTTACTCAAAAACAAATTACAGATCATTCTAAACAAAACAGATCAAACTTACTCCAATGTTATTAAAAATATAATCGTAGACTTCTAATGCCTTTTGATGCACACCAGGTGGTAATGCTGGATTTAATGACTGTGCTAGTCTTTTACCAACAACTAATTTTTTAGGTATTACAGGAAATTGCGGATAAGCTTGGAATGCCTAAAAAAGAATTTATAATAAAAATGAGTGGAAAGAAAAATAAAAGTTTATAGTACAATATAAAATATGACATATTCACGCTTTATTTTACCTTTAAAAGCTTTCCCAAGAAAGCTATGAAATCAGCCCATTCATTAACCTCTCTATCAAAGGATTGCAGTATTTTCTCTACTTGATGTACATATTTTTTGTAACGTGGATCTTTACGATATTTTTCCAACTCTCGCATTTTAATTTATGTCGTTCTCTAAATTACAAGCTAAGAAAATTTTAATGTCATCATCATTTATCAATGCAGCAAGGCATCTTAAAATACAATATATTAAATCAAATATGAATGAATACCATACAATGCTTAGAAAGTACAGCCATGCAGAAGATCATGTTGTACGTAAAATAACGGATTGACAACATACATGGAGAAATTATTGTTTTGCCTAATTAATGACCCCTCCTTGTTATATATGGTATGGTTTTTTTACTGGGACGTGAAATATACTCAATTAAGTAGCAAATTATATATATAGATCATATGAATACTATTTGTCACAATATAGTATGGTTCACATACTTGCACAACTAATCTGTATGCTTTCAGCCTTAATGATAGATAATAAAAAATAAGCATCCAATCAGCTCATTTTATAAAAATAAAATTAAACTAGTCAATTATTACTTTTTGGTACTATCTGCTATATGATTTCTCTATTATCTATAACAGGTTTTAAGAACCTACAGAAAGTGAGGAATGTATAATTTGATCCAAAAATAGAGCAAAACTTTTTAATGGAGATAATCGTGATAATCGCATAATTTCCGAATAATTCGGAAATTCTTTCGGAAAAATACATGATTGTCCGTAACATTAACAACTTAAGCCATTTCAGCTGATCTTACATGATTCTCGATCAATACAATTTTTTTTTCACATTCATAAAATTTTTGTAAATATTTAATTTATCAAATTCCTTTTGATTGCAGGTCAATTCAATCATTATTTAATTTAATAATAATATGTCTACTAGATCGAGTAGTAATACACTCGATACTGATATTGCAACATTAACAAGTTTTGAGTTTGATAGACCTTTTGAACAAGATAATGAAAACGTAATTTCTAAGTTATTTCAGCGCGTAAAAAGTTCGTTTGGTACTACAAGCTCGTCAACAAATTCTGTCTCAACACTTTCGAATGTCACAAATTCCTCCGAGATTTTAGAAAATGGCTCTTCTCAAACGATCAATTTTAATCCTTTAAATTCTAAAGTTCAACCAATTCTTTTACCTGATAAAGAAAGTAAAGTGGTTGAATCCGTTCCTTCCGTTGTTTCTTTAGAACCTGTTTCCGGTAATACTCCACCAGAACAAGATATTAGCAGTCAAGAACACACAAATATTAAAGATAATAATAGTATATTAGCAGAAAATTGTATCGATTCTCAACATCGTCAAAATAATGGACTTCAATATCATGCAAAAGATGTTTCGGATACAAGATCGATTCGTTCGGTACAAACTATCTCATCAACAGGAAATAGTTATTCAATTAGTAAGGTTATTCGAAGATTGCGTGGCGAAGGAGTTAATAAAGATTATTGGATGGCTGATGATACTTGTAGAGAATGTTATGATTGTAAAGCAACATTTACAATGCTTCGGAGAAAGCATCACTGTCGTATTTGTGGTAAGTATCAAATTTTTATATATTTATAAATATTTTTATGCTTCTAAAATTTATCATCCTGATTTTTTTTTTTACGAAAGGTCAAATTTTTTGTTCAAAATGTGCATCAAATTTGATTCCTGGTGGAAATTTTAGTCATGAAGGATTGATGCGCGTTTGTGATTTCTGTCTTAAATATTTAATGAAAGAATATGGTGAAGACTTTGGAGTATATAATGGGCAAGGAATGTCCGAGAAAAATGAGTTCAATAATTCTGTAGCTCAAAGGCAGATTCATACATCATCCTTATTACCAGACAATATCCAAACAAATATATCGTCTCAAGATATTCAACTGATACCACCACCCCGTGCTCCCTCTCCAGATAGGCTCTCATTGAATGATGGTATAAAAAAGATGTTGTCCGCTGCTAGTTCTTCGTTATTCATGACAAGATCAAGGTCAAATACTATAACAGCTGAAGAAAATGGTGCATCATTTCCTGCTCCTTTTAGACGTAGTCTTACCGAAGAGGATAAAGTTACACCTGCAGTAAATCCTGATGCCATTTTAGATCCAGAAATTGCTCCTTTCATGAGCGACGAAGAAGATGATGGACATTATGATTTTTTGTCAAACGTCTTAACGTTTCCTACTACCAATTCACATGCAAATGGTGAATCAACTACTCCAACACCCGCAGTATCAGAATATGCTGGTAGTGATGATGAATCTGAGTATAATATAAAAACTTCACATGGAATTAAATCATTTCAAAAGGGACAAAGGGCAGAAGATCTTCGCAATCATTTTGTTAGAAGTTCATCATCAAGGCGAAGAAGCATTACAAGGCCAACTCGACTCAAGAGAAGTTTGCTTAGACAAATCAATACTAATATTATGCTGCCAATAGATATTTCAATTACACCTTCTCCAATTGAGCAAAGACCATCATCACCATTTAGTGCGTGTCATTCAAGATCGTCTTCTGTGTCCATAAAACCAGAAATTAATCCTACTTCTCTTGATCATATGAGAAGATTATTACGTCAAAGTCTCATGGAATCTAAAATTAATTTATCTGATGGATGGGAGGATGTTATAATGAAATTAATGATGAAAGTTTCTGATAATTTAAACCCAAATATTCGTAATGGTGATGAAATCGATATTCGTCACTATGTAAAGATTAAAAAAATACCTGGAGGAATTCCCCAAGATTCAGAATATGTACACGGAGTTGTATGTACAAAAAATTTAGCACACAAAAAAATGAAACGAACGCTTAATAACCCTCGTGTGCTTATTCTAACATTTGCCTTAGAATATCATAGAGTTGAAAATCAACTAATGTCATTACAACCGGTAATGGATCAAGAAGAGCAACACTTGAAAATTTTAGTCGATCGTATTGTTGCGTATCGTCCACATTTAGTTTTAGTTGAAAAAACCGTTGCTAGATTGGCATTACAATTTTTATTAGAGAAAAATATAGCTGTTGCTCTTAATGTTAAACCTTCAGTTATTGAAGCAGTTGCGCGCTGTACAAGAGCTGATATTATTCCTTCAATTGATAGGTTAGCATTAGAACCTAAATTAGGAAAATGTGGTACTTTTTCTGTAAAAACTTTTGTTCATCAACTTATTCCAAGTAGAAGGAGGACATATTTGTTTTTCGAGAATTGTCCACGTGAACTTGGATGTACTATTGTTTTAAGGGGAGGTGATATAAGTACTCTTGAAAAGATAAAGCGAATAACGGATCTTATGGTATTCGTTGTATATAATCTAAAATTGGAAACTGCTCTTATGGAGAGTCAATTCGCCAAGATTCCTTCTATAATACCAGAAGATAAAGTAATAGATTGCGAAAAAAATCCTGGAATTATGACTGATAATGGTATTAATGTTCAGACAATAGATGATATTATGCGACCTTATGAGACTACTATATTGTCTGTATCGCCGTTTATTCGATTTCCGGCTCCTTATCTTCTTATAAGAATGATGCAAGCAGAACGTAAACTTACAGAACTAAAACAAAAGCGAATTGGATGGCCTTCTGGTTCATTTAAAGACGGTGAGAAACCATCAACTTCTGGTGTTCTTTCGGGTATTTTACGCACTCCTGAACAAGTTTGTGCTGATGGAGAACTTGATGAAGCTGTTAATGAATATGATAATCAGAAACGTGCATGGGACAATTATGCATATAATAAAGTTGTTAGTCCTTACGCTCATCAAAATATAACAGTACTATCTTCCAAGTTCTGTACAGTGACTATTGAAACACCATGCATTGGTCCAGACATACTGGTAATGGAATATTACAGAGAATCTGATCGAACGTTAGGACAATATCTTGAGGAAATTTGTTCAAGATCAACTTATCTCTGTCGTACGTGTGATAGACCATTAATAATGCATTCTCATAGTTTTTGTCATGGGAATGCACGTATAACTGTTGCGATCGAGAAATACCGTCAAGAAAACACGGACAATTCAATTTCTATGTGGAGTTATTGTAAAAAATGTGGGAAAGCAACGCAAAATACTCAAATGTCTGAAGACACTTGGAAATATTCTTTTGGTAAATATTTGGAACTATCATTTTACCAAACTGAATTGACAAGTAGAATAGAAAATTGTACACATACTATTTTTCAGGATCATATTTGGTACTTTAGTCTCAAAAATTTAGCCGTTAAATTTGAATATGAACCAATTGAGCTTTTTGAAGTATATGTTCCTCCTATGCATCTTTATACTAAGCCTGAAGTTCATATAAAATTAAAGAATCATGATCTTGATACAATTCGTCATAAAATAACAAATTATTGGGATTCTGTGACAGATCGCATTAAGAGTTTTAATTATGATATTGTTCAACCAGATAAAGTCGAAGGATGTAAGCAAGATTTACTTGAGATGTCTCGCCGAGTAGTTACAGAGAAAAGAAATATGCTCACGAAACTTCAGCAAACATATGTAAATAGCACACCTGATGATACTCTGGCATTAAACAGTGTTCTATTTGCGTTACAAGAGAAAGTATTGATTTGGGATAAGGATTTTAATGATATTGCTAGACAATATTTCCCTCGTTTATCTGCGAGACAGTTAGCACGATTCTTTGTAGATAATCATGATGCAATAAACATGGGAAGAGGTTATCCTCCTGGATCACATTTTAATGATTTACCTTTAATTAATATGGATCCTGATGATGGATCAAATAATGCGGAAATAGAAGATTTTGTTGGTCCTACTATTCTTCCTAAATTGGGTAGTTCACCAACTGCTGATGCTATTCTTAATGAATTAAAAGATATTGAATTTTATCATGAGGGTGAAATTGAAAGTTTGGAAAAAGACATAGAGAATGCCTCACAAATGTCATTGTTCCCTTTTATGGACCCTAAGGTCTCAAGGAGATTGTCAATGAAATGGATGAAAGAATCCAAAGAAGGACAAAGACCAAAATCGACAATTCGAACAGCTTCTGATTCTATTTTTACAACAATAATGGATAAACAAGAAGAATCAACATGTGAATTTACAACTGATCCGGAGGACATACCGCGTTTAATACCATCAACTATTAAACATAAACCAGCAACTTTACCTTCTTCACACGGATTTCCTTCATTTGAAAATCTAAACGAATCTGGGACTCAAAAAAATTATCGTCCATCTATTCATTCAAGTTCATTACAGAGTAATTCTTCATCACCTCGAATAAGTCGATTACCACTTGTTCCAGAAAAGGAAAGAGATAAGGATTCTGATAAACCCGAGCGTCCTCTAACGAAAAGAATACAATCAAGGAGAAACCAGAATGCTAATGTTTCTTCAATATCTAGAAAGCATATTATCCCAAAAACAACTCCAATTGAGAGTTTTGATAGTGTTGTAAGGCCAAACGAAAATAAGAACCGTAAATTTTCTGCTCTTCGCAAGTCAAAACGCAGACCTAAGATTCTTTCAACAAAACCTACAATTGAGGTTTTTAGTAATGTTAGAGAAGCTACAGCGGAAGAATCTGAGGAAGAGTTTGAAGAACATGAAGAAAATAATTATGAAGAAGAAATACGCATATTTTCTTTAAATAGTACGGACGCATTTGATGAATCGCTCGGAAATGAAAATTTTCCAATATTGAGCCGCGAATCGTCAAATGAATCATATATATATCATTCAGCATCGACATTTTTGGGTCAAGACTTTAATGAGCCAACTACTCCAGTAGCAGAGAATGGGGTTGTCTCTTCACCATTCCCTAGAAGATTTTTAATTCCTGATTATGCTGATCCAATTGGTGGAGCAGGAAAAGTGATGCCTTTAATGAGATCACTTACAAACTTCTGGACGGATAAAAAGAATTTAAAACCCTTGGATTATCCTTTGTAAGATATTAAATCCTCATTTATTATTGAAATTATTAATATATATTGATAATTTTATTTTTTCATAGAAATTCAACTGAACATGTCTTTCCTGATTCTTCGATCATCGTGAGAGAAGATGAGCCTAGTTCAATAATTGCCTTTGCATTAAGGTATGTTCTTTTATTTTATTTTTAATAAATGTCTATGACTATTAATAAGTTTATTTCTTTTTTTCCAAATAAAGTTCTAATGAGTATCTTGAGGAATTAAAAACTATGCAACAATCAAATCATAATAGCGAAGTTGCATTTATGCCAGAAGATGGAGGAACTATTAAAAGTTCCAATTGGAATATTTTGGATCCTGAAGAAGGTGGTGATATCGAAGATAGTCCTATATCACACATGAAATATCGTAAGTTAAATGAGAGATATATACTATTAGTCATTGTTATCCTCGATTTAAATACACATTTATTTTTGTTAACACTCTTTGTAGAATTTACGGGCGATTCAACACAATTTTTCTGTAAGATCTTTTGTGCAGAACAATTTGACACTCTCAGGCGTAATTGTGGTTGTGAAAGTACCTATATACAATCATTAGCACGATGTGTAAAATGGGATTCATCTGGGGGTAAATCTGGATCAGCTTTTCTAAAAACTCGAGGTACATAATTAAATAAAGAATAATTAAATGGTGGTGTGATTGTTTTTCTCTCTTATTTAGCAAAATTTTCATCTTTTTAGATGATCGATTGGTTATGAAGCAAACGTCTCGTAATGAAGTAGATGCATTCTTAAAATTTGCTCCAAAATATTTCGAATACATGTCAAGAGCTTTAGTTCATGTTTGTATTGTGTTATTCTTATATATCTCCACTTTTTATGCACAAATTCTAATATAAATAATAATATCATTATAGTTACCGACAGGATTAGCCAAAATATTTGGTTTTTATCGTATTGGTTTCAGAAACGAACATTCTGGAAAAAATACGAAAATAGATGTTATTGTAATGGAAAATCTTTTCTATGAACGTAAAGTATCAAAGGTAAGATAAGATTGAATTTATTCCTACAAAAATTTATACAAGTTTTAATGGTTTAATTATTTTGGCATTAGATTTTTGATTTGAAAGGTTCTATGCGTAATCGACATGTGCAAAGTACTGGAAAAGAAAATGAAGTTTTATTGGATGAAAATTTACTTGAATGTAAAAATTATGTGTTTATTGTAATTTTCATTCATTTTGCTTATGATTATAATTAACCAATTCTTTTATTCTTTATAGTAATGAATGAAAAACCTCTTTATTTAAGAGAACATTCAAAAAAACTCTTAACTGAATCATTATTTAATGACACACTTTTCTTAGCTAGGCATAATGTTATGGATTATTCTTTATTAGTAGGGTTTGATGAAGACAAACGGGAATTAGTTGTTGGAATAGTTGGTATGTATTAATATAAATAGAAATATATTTGTTTACTTGTAAATTAATGAATATTTTTCCCTTTAAAAAAATTTAGACTTTATTCGAACCTTTACATTGGACAAAAGATTGGAGAGTTGGGTGAAGGAATCAGGATTTTTGGGTGGTGGTGGTAAAGAACCTACGATTGTATCACCAAGACAATATAAAAATAGATTTAGAGAAGCCATGGACAGGTATTTAAATAATTCTAATGTTATTTTTGAATTAAAACTATAATATTTATAAAATGTTCTTTTTTACAGATATTTTCTCATGGTGCCTGATAGATGGATTGCCTATCAAACACAAAAAAAAGCTTCAGCTATTCTTTAATAATGTAAATAACAAGATTAATTGAAATAGTATAAAGATAAATGAACTTTTAATAATTTATTGCATATAGAGTATTTCTTTTATCTAAATTTATATTGGAGTTTGTTTATTATTTATTTGTTAGAATTTTTTTATTATATTTAATTATTTAAATCATTATTAAGATTTTTGTTTATATTGTATATATTTTATTACTTTTATTTTTCACGTTATAAATTTGCATTTTGTAAAAATTATTATTGTACATTATAAAATAAAAATCTTAGAGTTAAAATTAAAATTTTAAAAATGAAAAAAAATTTAAACAGTATTTGGTATGACTTTACTAATTTACATAATTTACATCCATTGTTCTAATTGGTTTCCATATGTTTTATTAATATTTATCACACCTTATTTTTATTAATTAATCTGAAAACAGAATTTTTTTACTATATAAATTCCTATTTGTCACAGTTATATATCACCAACTAATTAGAATAATGTAGCTAAATTATCCTTTTTATATTTATTTATTAAAATTTTAAATCTTATTTAAAATTACAAAACAGACAAAAATATATGTAATAAATAATTTTTTAAGATTTGTTTAACAAATTTTAATTTTAATAAAAAATATTAAAATAAAATAATTTAATAAATCTAACTAGTATTATAAATATAAATTATATCTATCTAATTAAAAAAATTTGTAATGTTTAGATTAACTGTATAAATAAATGCTTTAAAGTTGTGTAACCTAATCACGTTACATTACACGAAGTCCAAAAAAGGAAATTTTATTTTCTACGAAAATTGGATCAAAATGGTAGTACAGAGTTACATGAAATTCCAAGAAAGGAAATTGATGTACATACACATAATTCTGGCCGGAATTAAAAATTATAAATAAAATTTAAAACCCGTTGCAAAGTAACGGGCAGCAAACTAGTTTTATTTATTTAAATAATTATTCATAATTTTATTATTATAATTTATTTTAGGATTTTGTAATTTATTACCATGGTGATGTATCACCAGTATCATGTGATTCATAATTCCGGCCAGAATTGAATGAGCTGCAATAAAATTGCCTTTTTGGAAATCTTGCATAATCCAAAATTTCAATTTTTGAGAAACAAAATTGCTTTTTTTTGGATTGTATAATATTACCTATGATCCAAATAAGAACATTTTGGCCAGCATTATAAAATTTGGACAAAATTGAATAATATGTGACAAATAATATTTATTATACTGAAAAAATTGTCTCTAGAATAAATAGTAAAAATGGAAAACTATATTGTGATGCAGGGTAGAATTTTAATTTGACCTTTGATCTTTGGATTTAAATCCAATTTCTTCCAATTTGAATTTAATACCGAATTGATCCTGCTGCTTCAGTTTAATCTGGATATAAATAAATACAATTTATTTGTTTTATCTGGATTTAATAAATCTGATTTATTCATTTTATCCAAACATAATTCCTTTATGTAGATTATAGTTGTTTTGTACAAGCAATATACTGTATATATAGGGATTGCACTGTATTTTAAATATGGTTTAGATCACTCAACCTTAATTGTTTAGCTATTCACCCTATTGTACCTCCAAATGTCATAAAATCATCTAATAAAAAATTATTGATATTTAAAGACTTAATTAAAATTCTTTATAAAATTTTGTTTAATTTTTTTTATTTATTTCATATATATAAAGAATTCACAAAAATATACACATTAATATTATATTAATACTAATACTAAAGTAATTATTATATTTCAAGTAACAAATTATTAATTATCAGTTTCTAGTGGGGGAAATATATCAAAATAAATATTATTGCATTTTAAAACAAATTTTATCAACTAAATCAGAAGACAATCGTATTTATTTTGAAGTAATATGGTTACCCGCATCAGAAAATAAACACTCACTCAGAATGGACGTAGCGGGAATTGAAAAATACTTGCGAGCTAATTTTGATAAAATAAGATAATTTGTTTTATGATATCACCACTATAATAGTAGATCTAGAGTCTTTGATTCATCTGGAACTTGTAAATAATACTTAATCTCATCACTTTCAACTATTTGTGCTATTTGCTGATCATTAGACTACATGTTTGCAAAAATATCATCCTTTTTAACTATATTAGCCATCCTTATCTCTTCTGAAAATGCTAAATCTTGTTTGAGTTGAGTATATAAGTCTTTTAGAAGAGCTTCAGCCCTTGATTTTTGCTCCATGTGATTAGTAATATCTTTTGTAAATAGGATTTTTAATTCTAAGGTCCAATATTATTATAATCAAACATAATTCACTTGACACATCTCATAATCTATTTAAAGAAAAGTAAATAACAGTACAAACTTTCTTAAGAAGATCTTTATTATCTATAGGAGGAATAAATGTATTCGATTTGATTAGTATCTTTATTAATTTCTATATTTGAATTTCTCAAAGTATGATCATGATTATGATTATGACCATGATCACGATCATGACCATGATCACATCTTTGTCTTTATCCTCATCCTCGTCCACATGCTTGATTTCTTATTTATTCACTGAATTGTTGCTAAGCATTTTGCCAATGTTATCGATTTTCAGCAGATGAATAATTATTATCATCACTAATAGAGCTTGAATCATCTTTAATTATATTGAAATCATTGTCAGTAGCAATAGTGAAAATTGTATTTGATAAACACTGTCACTAACGTCTGCCACCTATCAGTAGACTAAAATTAAGTGTTAGTTTAACATTATGCTTGGTTTAGATTTAACATACCTTTCTTTCTCTCATATCTTTAAATTTAACTTTTTTAAAATGCAATAGTTTCCCTCAATTAAATAACTTTTAATAATTAATATTTTCATTTTTATTTTTCTTGAGCTAAAAAGCTAAAAATTTTAGAAAGAGAAAATCCCTTTTCTTTTATAACAATTTTTGATCTACTTGTTTCACTGAACTATATTTTACTAATCTATTTGTAATACTTCATTTCTTCATTTCTCTCCTTCTTTCCCTTATTTCTATATTTTACTAAGCTATAAATAAATTACCCCTTTATAACGTAATTGTACTCCTCTATTAAATGATCTGTAATGACTTATAATTAATCATGCTGATCATTTGTTCTACAATATTCTACAATATTCTACAATATTTGTACTACTATAAATCATAAATAAATCAAACTATAAATAAATTAAACTATAAATAAATTATTTAAAATATAATCATTAATTCTTATACTATAAATATTATAACTAATTGTAATCTTTATGTGATCTTCCCTATATCTTTGGTTATAACGCCACTTTTTAATGATTTGGTATAATTCACTACTAATAGCTTCCCCTATGTGTGGGTACTCCAGATGATTGCAGGTAAGCAAGACTTCATGAAAGATGAAATCAGAGGTAAGCCAAGTTGCTGTTATTATAGATGCCATCCAAATTATTTTGGAATGTCATAAATATAATTTGGGATATACAAATTCATTTAGTTTATATATAATTTATTAAGTAAAGTGCCAAAATAATTTGAAATGCCAAAAATAATTTGGGATTTTACTATATGCCCAAATTGATTTTGGCATTTGGATAATATCTATAGCTGTTACTCCAATGTATCCATAATTACTTTTTGACATCTAAAGGTCAGTTGTAAAGTGAATTGATGTTACTGTACTTTCAAGTAAATTCATGAGTTGACCTTTACTCCAATTGTATACTTCATAAATTAAATTTTTTGCAGTTTTTTCACAGGGTATTACAAATTCAAATTCATAGGTGTGAATAAAATCCCAAAAAGCATCATTCTTGAGAATATATAAAGGTTAAACAAATTTAATAATAAACATTATTAAAAGATGTTCAAGCTCTTGCTGTTTGATTTCATCATATTGATAATTAGAATCTTGCATTAGACCTTATTTTAGCTAATATAAATTTGAATATTCTTAGATTGTAAATAATTATTTTTGTAATTTCTTTATAACTTTATAACCTTACCTTATTATTTGAATCCAGATAATCTTTATAATTATGTTTTGTAATACCATGTTTATCTCATAAATGACAGGACAAGTTTAAAGTTGAACCTTTTTTTTGGCTATAAGAATAGGATTTTTTATTGGTATCTCATTCACAAATACAAAAAGCTATTTGATTATCACTGGAGTTTTTGTGAAAAAAGTAGGAAGTATAACTTCTATTACTCCTGAGTCCTGGTTAACCTGTCATGATTTGTATTATCTGCATTGTTTGAAGATAAAGCACTTGCACTTGCATCTTCTAAATTATATCTATGTTTTTTGTATTCATTAGCAAAAGCAATACTGAAGGATGAACAGGTAATTATGAAATCAGTGTCAGACATAATAACTTGAAAGAAGAAATAAGGAACAAAGAGAAAAATAAAATAATGACTTAAGAAGAATGAGGAGAATAAAGAAATAATAATTTCCATGTCAATTTACTATTTAAATTTAAAGTTTAGATGTTATGGAATAAAAGAATTTGAAATTATGTCATTATGGTGTGATATAGAAAGATTTTCAGATTATATTTATCCAATGCACAATTACATCAGATTAATTTTACATTTAAACAACTTGTTATATCCGAATTAATCAAAATTGTGTATATCTGAAACAGTAATAAATCATGTCAATATCTTTATTTATTTATTTATTTAATTTTAATTACAATCACAATTAATTGAATTCAAATCAATCGTAATAATTGATTAACATTTAATTAAAAGTGCAAATGTATATCTTATAGGGTGTGACATTATTATTCATCGCCTCCAATTTGTCACCCTATGTCATACCTTTCGACTTTCATTTTTACTATTTATTCTAGAGACAGAATTTTTTCAAGATGTAAAATTATTTATCCCATGTTAATCATCACATTTCTTAATTTTAGCCGAAAACTTTAATTCTGGCTAGAATTTCTATTTCTGGATATTATGTAACATTACACAGTCCAAAAAAAGCAATTTTATTTCTCTTCAAAATCAAAATTTAGATTACACGAGACTCCCAAAAAAAGAAGTTTCATAATTTTGACCAGAATTACCAAATTAGAAAAATTCTCAGCGATATATAAATGTCTCACCCCCATGCTAGATCTAGATTTATTTACCTTAATTAAAAAACATATTTTTATATTTATTTTTTTATTGTACATATATGCATAGAAAGATCATGTCAAAACAGTTCTAATATTTTAATTTAAATGGTAGGTTTCTCAAACATTATATTTTCAAATTCTATCACAATTAGTAAAAGAGTACTTGGCTATTCCAGCAATATCTGCTTCAAACGAAAGGTTGTTTTCTGATGTGAGAAATATTATAACAGTCAGGTGTATCAATTTATTACCATCTACTTTTGAAAATTTAATATTTTGCAAATGAAATTGGCGGTTAATTGGTAAAATTTTTTCAAATTAGCTTTTGATGGTTAATTTTTTCATAAATAATAAGAATTTTAATAATAATAATAATAATAAATATTACGTCTGCGACAAGTTACATTTTTCTTATTAAGAGAGGATGTATACGTAATTTATAGAATGTATTCGTCATCTGACATCATATACAATAAATACGTTTAACTTGTCTAAAAAAAAAAAAAAATAAATATTACGTCTGGTTGATGATTATTACGTCAACATTTAATCAATCTGGTTGTAACTTACCTTCAAGTATAATTTGTAAATTCAGTAAATTTAGTATAAAATTATTATTAATTTACTATAAAATTATCAATATAATTTCAATAAATCTAGATGAAATTTGGTATATGTACCTGAGTAAGCATAAATAAGCATTCTGAAATCAGCCTAGTAATTTAGTAATTCACTTATTCAAGTGATCATAGGATAATCTTTTTTTTTTCTAGATTATTATTGATGTTCAGCAAGTGGTTAAACTTATGGTCAAACAAATTTTCTGATGAACTGGTATTTCCATCTCCTTCTTTCTAAAACAAATAAATCGATTATAACATCTGATCAAATTTATGTGATTTTTTTTTGATAATAAATTAAAGTATAATTGCAATTTAAGAATTTTATTATTTAAAGTTTGAAATAATAAAACATGAAACATGAATATTTATTATTAATTATAATCACATTTGAAGTAAATTTAAATATTAAATTGTCTTTTAAGTAATAGTACTTATTCTGCCATTTTAATAAAGTATAAAGAGTTTTTGAAATTTTTTTATAATCGATATTTCATATTCTTTTTATTTTATGATAAAAAAAAAATAAACTTATTTTAAGAATAATGTTATCATTAGTGCTCCGAACAGTTCCGGTTCAGTTCAGTTCTGGAACCAGAACCGAAAAATTCAGTTCAGATCAAACCGAAACTTAATAAAAAGTGAAAAATGCGAAAATTTGAATAATTCGGCATGCACTGATCCATAAAATATGAAATATAGCTCATTCGAATTATCTCATCGAGACGCGTCGAATGACACTAAATTCGTTTCTAGCATTGATATTTCATTTGCTATCGACAAAAACGTAAATTTCTTTAAGTACGATTTGCCAATGAAGTATCAATGCTAGAGATATGCATTTAGTGTCATTCGACGCGTCTCGATGAGATGATTCCAATGAGCTATAAATTGTCAATATTGGATTACTAGAAGAGAAATAAACTCACCGGTCCAAAAATTCAGAATTTTAAATTTCAAAAATTTTAAAATGCCAACTCTGACTTTATATTTGATATTGTGCACCATCTAGTGATCCAAATTTGATAAATCATAGCTTGTTGGAATTGTCTATTCAAGATGCAGCGAATGGTACAAAATTCAGATCTCTAGCAGTGATATATCATTAGCTAATTGTGTCTAATGCTTTTATCTAATACATCATTAGTGGCGATTGATGAATTCCAGAATATTAATTTTAGTACCATTCGATGTGTCTTGAATAGATGATTCTAACAAGCTATGTTTTATCAATTTGGATCACTGGATGGTGCACAATATCAAATATAAAGTTGGAGTCAGCATTTTAAAATTTTTGAAATTTAAAATTCTGAATTTTTGGAACTGATGAGTTTACTCCTCTTCTAGTGATCCAATATTGATGATTTATAGCTCATTGGAATCGTCTCATCGAGACGCATTGAATAACACTAAATACATGTCTCTAGTATTGATACTTCGTCAGCAAATCGTACTTAAAGAAATTTACATTTTTGTTGATAGCGAATGAAATATCAATGCTAGAGACATGCATTTATATCATTTGACGTGTCTCAATAAGATGATTCGAATGAGCTATATTTTATGTTTTATGGATCAGTGCATGCCAAATTATTCAAATTTTCGCATTTTCACTTTTTTATTAAGTTTCAATTCGATCTGAACTGAATTTTTTGGTTCCAGTTCTAGAACCGAACTGAACTGAAGTTTTCAGTTCAGTTTAAGAACTGAACTGAACTGAACTGTTCAGAGTACTAGTTATCATATTGTTTGTCCATTTCAACAAAAGGAAAAAAAAGAACAAAAAGAACAAAAAGTTTGAAGAGGAGTGAGAAAATTTTTTTAAAATTACCTATTTTAAGAATAACATCGTTATATTTTGTTTGTCCATTCAACAAAAGGAAAAGTTTGAAGAGGGAGTGAGAAGATTTTGAAAATAATCAATATTTATTAACTATTTTAGGCAGTTTATCATATTTTTAAATTTACAAAAATTGCTGTTACATATTTAGTGTTACAAAAATTAAGATCATAAGATTTATGTCTTATCATTTTAGTCTAATAGTCTAAATAAATAATACTAATTAAACTAGTTCTAAACTTAGTTAGAACTGAACTGACCATTCCGCTTAAGCTGTTTAATTCAACTCAAAAATAAACTGACGTTTAGCTTAGGAATTGACTTTGAGTCACTTGATTTGGAACTTTTCCCATCTCTAAGTATAATACATGTTTTTGTAATATCCATATATACTGTATATATTATACAGTATATACAGCATTAATCACGTATTACTATATCCAGATGAAATGAATAAATCAGATTTATTATATCCAGATTAACCAAATAAACTGGATTTATTTATATCCGGATGAACTGAATAAACTGGATTTATTATATTTAGATGAACTGAATAAGCCAGATTTATTATATCTAAATGAGATGAATAAACCAGATTTATTTATATCCAGATGAACTGAAGGAATTTGGTTTGATTCGGATTCAATTTAGATATAAAAAATAAATCTGGTTTGAAACTCTACATGAGGGTGACAAATTATCATATAGTATAAGTCACGTGATATAATAAATTACGTAACAGATAGTGATACATCAAACCATCCTAGCGTCACTACCAAAAAATGGTAGCCAGTTTTGATCTGCTAGATAACACGTGATTTCGGATAGCAACTTTTGATACTTTCATTAATAAAATTTATCATGTAAAATTTTATTAAAATGCAGTATAAAATATTTTTGTTTTTAATTTATTAAATATTGTTAAATTTAAACATGTCATTTCAAGTTAAAATATTAGATATACTTATTTTTTATTTTATTCTAATTATATTTATAAAGAAATAATATTACTATTTCCAATATCTTGTATTTTTATTAAAATCTTTCCAAGTTCTTGACATAGTTCTATGATTTTCAAGTACTATAATATCTTTATTCATTTTTTCTAATGAATTAACCATAAATGCCATTTTGGCTTATTACATGATTCATCTAATAATTCTTTAGTCTAAAAATTAACATTTTCATAAATAAAAAATTAAAAAATACAGTACTTTATTATATATAATATTTGTATAGTGCATACCTTATTTAATATTTCCTGCAAATAAGTTAAATTAGTTTCATATATTTGCTATTCATTATCACTTTCAATAATATAATTATCTTCATTCTTAACAATTGAATCTTGAGTTATTGGAATATTTTGATTTTATTGCTCCAGTATATTCTCAAAGCAGAATATATTTACTAGTTCGCCTTCATATGATGAAATTAATGGATAATTTCCATTTCTTTGTATTTTTAATTAAATGATAAATATTAGGTAGTATAAATATGTATAAAACAAAAACAACCACTCACTTATTTAAAAAATATTCCATCAACTTTTTCAACAGAGTTGATTAAATGTTTGCACAAAAAAAAATGGCTTTTAATATATGCAGGATATGAATATATCCATTTAGCTGGATCTGTTAAATATTTACCATTTATTTGTGCAGTTTTTTTTTGTGCTACTTTCATTCTTTTTAAAATCTTTTATTATATAATGATCAATTTCATGTTCATTATTTTCTTTATTTGATTCATTGTCTTTTAAAATAGTATCATAAAAAGATGATAATTTAATATTAAAAGTTAGATATAACTCTTCATTTTCTTCTTCATAAAATTTATTAACATTTTCTAATGAAATTAAAGAGTTGTATATAGTTTTAGTAATATCCAAATATCTAATTATATCAGACTGTAACTTAATTTTTTTTAAACAAGCAGTCTTAATTTTATCTCAACAACATAAGTACTTTTTTTAAAGCAATACCTTTTTCATTCAGAAACTCTTTATAATTTTGAGAAACATAACACCCTTTACAAATTTTATTTTGTTGACTTGATATAATTAAATATAAAGAGTTATTGTTAAGATATTGATTGATAATAAGAAAAAAAAATCAAAAATATTACGCCATATATCAACGTATCATACATTTCAAATTGAAAGTACCAAAAGTTACTATCTGACATGTTACCTGGCATACAATGTGAAAGTGAGGGGTTGAGGACCGAAGGTCTGATCCCCCACTAAAACATTGTATGTGTGGGCCACAGAACATTAAAAATAATATCGATTTTTCTTATATATTAGAAAAACTTCTATCAGCTCTAGAATCTTAATTTCAATATTTTATTTTAAAGTTCTATGTAGGTTCTCCATCTTCAGAAAGCATATCAATTTTTATTAATATATTAAAAATGCTTCTAATGGCTCTAGAATCTTAATTTCTATATCAACTTTTCAGTTATATTTATTAAATCTAACAAAAATTATTATATCAGGAATTGATTCTGCATGAGTTAGCTCTTTAAATTGCATATTAATTACTTAATTCTAACCAAAATAAGTCTAACAGTTCTTATTACCTCATAAATAAGTCTAACGAAAAATTAAGTCTAACCAAAATAAGTCTAATGGTCCTTATTATCTCATAAATAAGTCTAACGAAAAATTAAGTTTAACCAAAAAAGTCTAACAGTTTTTGTTCTAACTTTTCCTTAATCAAGAATTGCTTCTGCAAGGGTTTGCGCATTAATTAGCATATTAAAAAAATCATGTGACCTTTTAAATCTAATGAATTTTACTATAGACAAGAATAGCTTCTATACAAGCTAGCTCATTAAATTGCATAATCTTTAAATAAATCTAACGAGGTTTTTGTTCCAACTTTTTCTAAGTCAAAAATATGTTTAGAGCAGGCCAGATCACTAAATAGTATATCTAATATTTAAGAAAAGTCTATATCAAGAACTACTTCTAAGCGAGCTAGCTTTTTGAAAAAAAGTATATTAATCTTTAAGTCTAATGAAAAAATTTTAAGTCAAATGATTGTTCTAAATTTTTCATTAATAAATCTAACAAAAATTGTAAATAAAGGACTAGTTTTGGATAGGTTAACTTTGTAACTAGCATATTTTATATAAAAGTCTGATGAAAATAACTCCTGTAAAAATCCTAAAAAATCCATAGAATTGTCCCAACTTTTTCTTAGTCAAGAATGGATTTTGCGTGAGCTAGCTTATCAAATAGCATATTAATTATAAAATTTTAACGAAAAAAATATGCTCTGCACCTCCGACTAAAAAGTAAGTCTAATGAAATGCCCGTTAGATATTGCGTCCAAATTCTAGCTAAAATTAAGGTATAAAGCTAGCTGAAATGGTCTTTCCATTTATTTGCTTTACCTATTCTGGCTGACAACTATCACAATATTCTCCTTCTTCTAATTTTATCAGATGGAAGCATTCCTTGCAGAGAGTAATATTAAGCTTTGCAAGTACATCTTTATGGGTAACCATTAATTTCTCAAAAGTTCTTTCTCGCATCTCTGATCAAAGACTTTTTTGTAACTCTGATCGAAGTCTATTATAGTGTCGAGTAATATAGTACCCTCTGATATGTAATGGGCATCGTCCACAAGCTGAAGCAGTAGGTTTACCACAATCGGAACAAGGTATATGTTTTTTAGCCTTCCAATGGAATCAACATCCTTCAGACCTAGTATTAGCATTCCCACAAGCTTTTCCAGTATTGCGAAGAAATGGGCAAGAATATTTGCCGATCATCCTACTTTTTTATTACTAGATTCAAAAAGATTAATTAATAATTAGTTAATGCTTCAGTTTTGCAATAGCTAGAACCGCTTCAGAAAGCTTGTAATACTTATCTTCGGTAGGATTTCTATGATCGAAAAGTGATAAGGTATATAGGAAATAAATAATTAAAGAAAAAATTATATAAGCAAGTAATAGCGTGACGGTTAGAGCTAACTAATATACCAAATGTCTGATGCTTATCCAGAATATATAGAAGAATTTAGTATAGAGATAGCTGATTTCAATCTGATTAGTCCTACCACCTATATACCTTTGCCAGAAACTTTGCCGAAATGTAATAATAGAATTATTAATATTCAAAATAATGATGACTGGTGTTTCAGATGGTGTATCCTAGGAGCTTTGCATCCAGTTAAAGTTCATCTGGAAAGAAATTCGCATCAGCTATATGAAAATTTCATGAAGAAGCTTAATATGGAAGACATCCCAATTTCAGTACCAGTCTCAACACCAGTTTATAAAAAGTTTGAAGAAAATAACCCTGAAATCAGTCTATGTGTCTATGAATGGCACAACCAAAACAAATGTCTTGACTTTTGATATATTTCAAAAAGAAGGAGCGAAGAATATAGGCAAGTAAATCTTTTAGTAATCACAGAAAAGGATAGAGCCACTACTGTATTATCAAAGATCTTCACAAGTTAGTATATAATCATAGTAAGCATAAAGGGAGAAAATACTTCTGCCGATATTATCTTCATGTATATTCTACAGAAAAAAGATTTAAGGAGCACTTACCAAAATGCAGGAGTCTAAATGAGCCTTCGCAAAGACCAAAAATTCCAGGAAAAGATGATAATGAAAAGTATTTTTATAATTATAAATGCATGCAACTGAACCCATATCGAATAATCTGGAATCTCAAAATATTGACCAAAAAACTAATTCCAGAAGAAAAAACAAAGTTAACCCATACAGAAAGGCTACAGATGCATAAGTATGTGGTTATTGCTATGTGGTTATTCGTATAGACAGTTCATATAACTATGAGATCATAAGTCATGATTTGTATAGAAGACCTGATGCGCTAGAAAGATTTGTCTTGCAAATTGAAGAGGAATTATTAGCCATTCAAGCACATTTATCTGCACCAGTTAAAATAATCATAGCTCCAAGAGATCTTAAGACATACAAAGAAGCAACAGAATGCTGGATATGTAAAAAGCCTTTCCATAAGCTATTACCGAAAGTATTACAGAAATTCGAAGAAGTAAAGCACCATTTACTAGAAATCAATGATTGGAAAGTGCATATGAAAAAAAAACATCCTGAAAAGAAAGAGATACAGAAAAGATACCGAGAAGCCTTAAATGCTCTTAACTGCAAAGTAAAAGATTATGATCATATAAGTGGTAACTACCAAGGCCCAGCTCATGATACCTGCAATAAAAAGTTGCGAATAGACTCTTTTGAAACTAAAGTACCTCTTATTTGCCATAATTTCTAAGGTTATGACTCTAATCCACTCATGAAAGTTGTGAACAAGTTTACAGTTGATAAACTAAAATGCATTCCAGAGAATATTGGAAAGTACAAAGCTATGGATGTTGGCCAGCTCTGATTTCTTGATAACTTTCAGCATATAGGAATGGAATTAGATAAATTAGTAAAATGTCTAGAAGGAAAGCTTGACAATTCTCCCTAACTGTTAGGTACTTTACTGAGAAAGGCTATTTAATAGATAAGATTAAGCTTCTTTTTTGAAAGGGTGTTTTCCCATACGACTGGACAAATGTATGGGAAAAATTTGACAGAATAAGCCTCCCGTCTAGAAAGGACTTCTATTCACTTCTTAGCTAGCAAAATATTAGTAAAGAGGATTATGAACATGCTCAAAGGTATGGCAAATATTTAAGATGAAGAACTTTGGAGACTATCATGATCTTTACCTTGAGACAGACGTACTCTTACTAGCTGATGTATTTATGAACTATACTATCATGTGTCTGCAAGATAATGGCTTAGACCCTTCCCATTACGTATCTGCATCAAGAATGTTTAATAATTCCTTATACAAAAGTAGTGGAGCTGAACTTAAGCTAATAACAGATATGGATGAGTACTTGATGGTTAAGAAGGGCATTTGTGGAGGTATGACAATGGCAAATTACCGTTATGCCAAAGCTAATAATCCTAAATGTCCCAATTACAATCCAGGCAAACCAATATCTTGGATCTTATATGATGATATGAATGCTTTATATTCAGGTGCGATGACCCAATATATGCTTATAGAAATATTGGAAAAAGTAAGCCCAAAACAGGTTCTGGACATACAAAGCATTGCATCAGATGCTGAAATAGAATATATATTAGAAGTTGATTTAGAAGTCCCAGTGCACTTGCATGATTTCTTTGCAGATTATCCTTTAGTACCAGAAAAGCAGATAGTTCCAAAAGAATGGCTTAGCTTGCATAATGAAAGATTAGTACATGATAAAGAAGTTAGGATGGAAAATATATAACAGGAGAAAAGCTTATCCAAATCCTTTATCCCAAAAAGAACTACGTGATCCATTATCGTGCACTCCAGTTATACATGAAAATGGGGATGAAAGTTACAAAGATTCATGGAGGATTAAAATTCCAGCAGTTTCCATGGATAAAAGAATATATTGAGAAAAATATTTGTAAATGCAAAATAGCTAAGGCCATTAGGGATGAGTTTGGAGTTATGTACTATAAGTTAAAAAATAATGCAGTTTTCAGCAAACAGATGGAGAATTCTGTAAACATATGAGAGTAGAATTACTCTGAACAGAAGAGAATAAAAAAATCAGGCGTCTAGCAAGTTCATCATTGTATATAGGCTTTAAAGCATTCGAAGGGAGAATTACAGCAGTTCATATATTAAAAAGTACGTACAGTAACTCTAAACAAACCAATCTATGTAGGGCAGGCAATTCTCAACATTAGCAAGGCTATGATGTTCAACTTTTGGTATGGTTACATAAAGTCTCGCTATGAAGATAAGGCCCGTCTACTTTATAGTAGTGTTGGCACATGATATCATATGATCTATATGACATATATGATTTGTCATTTATCATTTGTCATTTGTAATAGTTTATGACTTATGACTTTGTTATATGGTTTTAACCAATCAAAAAAGAGTATTATATAATTCTATAGAAATGAAGATAAATTGGAAATAAAAAATAGTAAAATAATAAATTAATAATAATGATTGTGAGGAGATTCAGTTAAACTGGGCGTAAGGCATTTCTTTTGATAGGTAGATACGGAAAATCTGGTTGAAAAATTTTATTTGGTTTCTGGCACTGGGGTATGAGGGTGATCCAGAGTCGATACTTTCTAAGTTGATCGTGATGTCCTGACCTGAGGACCTATATGGTGTAAGTGTAACAAGTTGGGATTTTTTACTTTTAGTGTGAAGTCTTATCTCTGCATAGCTATTTTTGTTGTAATTTTTATGGGTCTGTAAAATGGCCTTACAGATTGATTAATAAAGTCTTTTGCTTAGTCAGCTTGTCTTCAAAAAAAATAAATTAATAATAATAAATAGAAAATATAATACAATGATAAAAAAAAAAAAAAGTTAAAGAAGGGGGTCTGGGGGAACTCGGTCCCCCCCCAGAAAAATTTTTTTGATTATAATATTACGTGTTATAACTAAAAAAAAAAATTAATAATTTTATGTATTAAAATTATATTTACAGTATTAATAAAAAGTAATTTTATATGATAAATTGTATAATTTTATTATTATAAAATTAATTAAAATTCATTCATTAATATTAGAAAAAAATTCAGTATATGTAGATAGCTCTAAATTATTTATAAAAAGAAGTGATAATTCCCACTTTGCATTTTGATCATCAGCTGGATGAATATTACGCATTCCTACCAAAAAATCATTATCAAAATCTCCATTAAGAAGCAATTCATCTTCACTATTTTTAACCTGATTTTCATAATTAGTTTCTTCAATCCATTGGGAAATAATGGTATTCCATTGATTCTTATTTTCTTCAGTATTTAGCTCTACTTCACTTTTTTCTTTATTATTATTATTATTTACATTATTGTTATCATTATCACTTACTGTTATCAAATTCTCTTTATCAATACTTTATTTTTTATCATTATTATTAATATCATCATTATTAGCAATAGGAATTGCAATATAAAGTCATTGCATATTCTTGTCAGCTTGGTTAACTTCTTTAATTCGACGTTGATATAAAATATTACCACGAATTTTGCTTATTGTAAGGACTTTTGTATGCTAAATAAATATTTAAAAAAAAATAAATAAATCTGTTTTTTTTTTATAAAAAAAAAAATATTTTTTTAAATAATGTAGTATTAAATAAGTATTACATCTAAACGATTTCGCCTATTAGTATGAAAAAATCCCATTGATGATCACAAATGTTCAACTGAAGCTAAGTTTACACAGATACTATGAATGTAAATAGCTACCTTAGCTAATTCAGGTCCAATTCCTATTGTTGATTTTCAAAAATCTAAGATATTTTTCTTAAATTGAAAAAAAGAATCATTATCATATGAATCATCTCCCCTTTTATAATTGATTAATTCTGCTAAAATTGTTTTGGCTGGAGTCCCAAAAAAGGCAAGATAATAATATTTCAACTATTGGCCAATATGCGTTCATGTTAAATTATTTACTGTTGATCAGAATTTTAATAACTTATAGGATGGATGAAGAGTAATAGAAAGTAACAACAATGGTTGTTCCCAATCCTTCCATTTTTTTTCCATTCTAGATATTATTTTTTCTGAAAAATCTAGATCATGATATTCAGAAAAAATTTTTGTAATATATGCAAAATAATGCATTACTTCATAAAGATGTGCAGTATCTTTTTGCAATTTATTTAAAAATCCATACAAAGGATACAATAAATTTTGTAATGAAAATAATGTTGCCCAAAATTCTGAATCATTAATACTATCTGCAATATCATCAGGTAATTTACGCTCTCTATTACTTCTTTTTGATTTTTTATCAACTTCAACATTAGATATACCATTTGTACGAATAATATTTGCACGTTCTGGATTAAACTTTGCAGATAAAAACTAATTTTATTGTAAAAATTAAAAAATTTATTAATAAATTATAAAAATTAATAAATATGATTAATTAATTATCTTTAAGGCGGCCTGAGTTTTTAAGATTAAATGAAAGCAGAAATAATATGAATTCCATCTAGTATCACCAGGTAATATTAAATTGATTGTTTTTTTATAAATTCATGTAGAATTATGAAAATAACTGATAATTCGAACAGCTTCCTTGAAAATTCTTTGAAAAACTGCATTTTCTTTAAATATATCACCAAATATTAAATTTGTCTGGTGTGTCATACAAGAAAGAAATATTTTTTCAGGATATTTTCATCATAATTGTTTTCTAATTAGCAATTAAAATATTTTAAATACATTATTACTATATTTACAATNTATTTTGATTAAACTTANCTAGCCGCAACATATTCTCCTGCAGAATCTGATACAAATGCATTGATATTAACTTTTTTATTTTGAGTATCATCCATTAGTTGTTCAATATGTCTCATAACATCTTCAGTACGTAATCATTCAGAACTTTGTTTCTTGAGCATCCCAGATTAATGGCTGTCCTTTTGAAGTAATCAATACAACTTCTCAAATATTTTCCTGCTTCACATTTGTCTATCCATCAAAAGTAACAGTTAATCCATTTTCATCTGATTGTACTATTTTAAGTATATTTTCTTGAAGATTTTCTGACATTTTTAATAAAAGTTTGTCACCAAGTTTTTTGCAACTTAGAAGCTTAAGACCAGAAGCAATAAAGTTGAATAATTCTTGAGTTTTTTTATTTTCCATGAAAGAAATGGAAGGCCATTTGAAATACACATTCTAATTATTAATGATTCAAATGTAGGTATATCTTTTTGAGATAAAGGTCTATTATACTAACTAGTTAAAGTTGATTGTGATGTCATATTAGATATAGTTGAATTAGAATATTTACGATATTTAGGAGGAGGAGGAATATTATTATCATCAATATCTTTATTATAAAAAAAAGTTAGAATAATATTTTATAATTACATATTATTATTATAAAATTATATTAGTATTATTATATACTTGACTCATTTAACTTTCATTTATCTTTTGATACTGACATGGATAAGATTTTTTCTACTTCTTCACTAGTATATGCATTTTTAAAATGAGTATAATTTGCTAAATGGTTATAATATAAATTAGCTTTATTAGTTATATAACATCCAGGTATTAATGCTACTGCTTGAACCCCTCCATTTTTTGAACTACAAAAAATGCATACTGCTTTTGCATTGGATTTGTTATTTGGATTAGGAACTAAACTAAAAAAGTTTTGAAAATTGTGGCGTTGGTATTTTTTTCAAAATTTAAAATACAGATAAAAAACCATTGATTATTAAAGTTACGAAATTATTTTAAATTTCCACTTAGTTAATTTTAATTGGTTATTATATGACAAATGACAAATGATCTATAGTCATGTCATATGACTAATTGTCATGTAAATCATATGACATGTGACGTGTTTATATGATAAATGACAAAATGACTATCTGTCATATGACCAAATGACAAAAGGTCATATCTTAGAGCCAAATGACATGGTCATGTGCCAACACTGGGCCTATTGTAGCATAAAAGCTTTATCATGTACTCTCACATTTGTATTTATTTTATCTCTTGCATGTATTGATAAAGTGTCGTGAATATTTCTTTCTCACTTATTACAAATTACGAGACTGTGATGCACATCATGATCTCAAAGTTTAGCACTTTTTTATAATCTGGTATGACAGAGTCAGATCAATCTGTGTGACAATTGATTTCTAATATATATACCCGATAAAATTTTCCAAAAATCTTTTTCTACTCTTTTATCCAAATCTATAATTGTTACAGTATGTCAGATTCCGCTTCTAGTTCTACCATAAACATTAAAACAGAAATTGTTCATCTTGTTGAGAATCAAGGAGAGAAGGCTGAATTACTTTCCTACTTCACTAAGCATAAAGATCAGCAAGATGATGCATTGTCAGATTTTATTTGTTTTGATATGAATGAAAGTAAACTTGCTTATCTTAGAAATTTCCTGAAGCCTGGTACGTTCTTTCTATTGAAGTATAAGAATAATGTGGCTTAGCTTTTGGCTTTATTTTTTTCATCTTTTCTGTTATATTCGCTAATAATACTGAATACTTACTTATTCTTGTGCTTTTCTTTTCTGCTTCTTATCGTCAAACCCGCCCAAAAAACATATTCACGTTATTGTAGAACAACTAGTTACCGGTAAGTGAATTGTAACAAATTTTAGTATGGTATACATTTCTCATATTTAATCTATTACTAACTTCTTGACTTACTACATTGCTATTTTCGCACCTAAGATTTTGTGCTCACTAGAGATGCTTTAGAACAAATAAAGTTCATTTATGAACATAAGAAAGAAGAATTTGAAACTTCTTCGCTTTTAACTATAAATTCTGATAAATTTCAGCAGTTTCTTATGCATACTCAATTGACCTTAAGATCTGTGGATTTCTCTAGGAAATCAAAAGGGAATGACATACCTCCATATAAATGGACCAATCTAGCAGAAAACCACAAAAAACAACGAAAGAATGTCATTAATTATTTCAATCAGCACCTTAAACCACACCTTTCTGCAGATATTAGCATCGAGGATGTCGTTAACAATAAAGAGTTTCTCAATACGTGTAAAGGGATGGCTTTGCCATTCAGTGTATACGGTGGAATAGATATTGTATTAGTAGAAAAGAGTTATATTAAGAGCAAAACATTAAAGCTAGTGTTCATTCAATTATTGAATTAAAAAAACAAGTTAAGGAAAAAAATGTTTGGCCGGCAATATTAGAGATGATAGTTGCTGATATTTATGTGAATAAGGATATTAAAGTTTTTGGTGTACTAACAGATTTGAATGAGTTTTGGGACATCTTCTGGCTTGATAGAAGTAAAGAGATCATTATTATTTCTATTACAAACTGTAAAACTGCAATGGAAGTAATTGGAAAGATGGTGAAATCATCAAAACCTAAAATTTTTGGAATGCTAATTGTAGACCGTATGAAGTTTATAGATTTGTGTAAAAATTTTGATGATCCTAACGATGATATTGCATTGTTAAAAAACTTCTATGATGAAATGGAAGATGATGAGGTATTAAGGCACAAAATGAGAAAAGCTATTTATTCTCTTAAGGATCATCCAATCTTTTCAAGCATGCTAGAATGAAGGAGGAAAGAGAAAGAGCCGTTTGATGTTCATCATATTTTAACATTGACATTCTAAGGGCTGAGTTTCATGCCTGTAACACTTAACAATACTAATGATCAAGTTTTCATTGCTTTAAAAGAAAAAGGTGCATTTTTTTTGTTTAGCAAAAGGAGGGCAACTCCTAGTTGAGTGCTTCCTGATTCAAGAGAATTACTGGGCTTGTTCACTTGGTATTTACTCCAAGCTCTCAGTTCAGGTGTCCTAACTTTGTTGTTGGTAAAGATCTGTTAGTTCTGGAGGAGGAACTAGCTATGTACCTTTCCTTATCACTAAATAAAAAAAGTTAGCGTACTAGTACACTGCTAACAAGCTTTTTTCTTACAACAAGTAAAGAAAGAGCGTTCACAACGTGTGAAAGATTTGCAAACATACTGGCAGGAAGTGATTGAAGAACGTGAAAGGAGGAGTAAATACATTATAAAACTTTTGTGTATTGGTTATATGATCCACTAATGCTTATTATTGTAGAATCTTGTGAAACAGATGATGAGAAAGAAAACCTTGAACCGTCATCAATAAAACGTCCTCGATCTATTACTACTCATATCTGTCTTGTTCAAGGAAATCTATCTACAAATGCTTTTCTCATCAATATTAGTAAGGACCAGCTTATTGGACATCTCAAGAAGACTATCAAGATAAAAAGGCAAAATGACTTCGCTGGTGTAGATGCAGATAAGCTCAAGTTATGAAAAGTAGAAATTCCTGACAATCAGTTGAGCAATATTTCACTTCAGGACCAAAACGAACTCCTTCCAACAAAAAAGATTTTGAAATACTTTTTTGGCACACCAGCTAAAGAATATATTCATATAATTGTTTCACCAAATGATGCTGACACAGATAGTCCATCTACTGGTAAGTCATGATATTTACATTATCTTTTTGCATTTATGTTATTAACTTGTGTTCAATAACCATCCATTAGAATATTGAAAAAAACAATGCTGAATCTTAGGACAAAAAAGGGATAAGGCAGTGTTCAGAAAGGTTATTGATGATAGTTTCCATGTTGCTTCAGCACATGAAAACCTTATTGCTAGAAATGTCATGCCCTTTACTATAATCATTAAAACCTTCCTACTAACAAGATCGCGCATGTTATTATCCTCAGCGAATGAGCCTGTTCTACAGGCAATTGTCAAAAGTCTTCTACCATTAAGATATCGCGTTTCAGAACTTTCTTTGGTAATGGATGGCGTAAAGTCAAAGGGATCAGGTCGCTTTGGCTTTTCAGACTCTTTGTTCTAAGTAAAACAATGTATATTTAGAGTTGAAATATGTATCTCTAGTTGGTCTAATGGGAAATCAGAAGAATACTGGTGTAAATGAGCTGGAAGAAAGAACTCAAAAAAGATAAAAGGACTTTGCTAAGTAGACCATATACATATTGGTCTAAAAAAAACAAGAAAAAAAACTGGACAACCATAGCGAGACACTTAATGGTGAAATTAATCAGTTAAGATTATACATGAATATAATCTCAAAGGAAAAGCTGAAAAACCATTCCAGCTTAGGGTTGTTCAATAAAAGGGTCAGAATAACTAAATCAGACCTGCCTAATGAGATACAAGGCTTTATTATATTGGTAATCAGTTTTTGTAGTATCTTGTGAAGACGTATCAAAAACATACCATCTAAATATAAATATAATAAGATTTTATAGTATGTAGATTGTATTTAATGTAAACTAACTTGTATAATAAATCTATAAGTATTTTGCAGTTTTTAAACTGATAATCTATTTGATTACAAAACAATGGCCAATAATACGTGTTAAATCAGAAAGTTATGTTTATGCAACTCCTAAAATCGAAAAACCAATTAGCAATAAAAATGGGCTACAAAAAGTCAGACCAGTCTGAAGCCAGTTTAAGATTGAAGACTGGTCTTGTCAACCACACTCTTAACAAATATTTAATTATAATTTACTTGCATCAAGGCAGAAACTGAAACTCGTTTGCAATGGTAAGGAATTTTTTATTTCAATCAATATTTATAAGATCAAGAATAAGCTTGAGGTGAAATTTCACAAGACTTAGTAGGGACAATACATTAAAAAAGAGTGAGTTATGAGGAGATCAAAAAAAAGTTATATAGTACTCTTAAGTCTAAGGTAGAGCTGACAAGACTTTATGCAATTAAAAGTGTTTTCAGCTAATAGACAATTTTTCCGTTAATTTTTAATTTCAGCCGAAATTAACCAACTTGAGTATTAATTCTGAGTTTTATTTTCTTTAAAATACCAAAAAAAGATGATTTTTAATGAGTTCTGCTTTTCTTGTTATTTTTATATATTGGATCAAGCTTTAAGACATCTGGGCCAGAATTAGAACTACTTGTATGCCATATGTAAACTATTGAAATTAATTTGTTATGGTTTAATATAATTCTTAAAGTGCGGAATCTAGTGTTTTTATTATTGTATAACAGATAATTGAAACGATGGCCAAAAATAATAATGCTTAAAAAAAATTACAAATAATGAATGAGAAAAAATGAAAAAAAAATGCAAAATTAATATACAATGAAAAAAGATAATGTGAAAGGGTTTTTTTTCCTATTTATAAATGCAAAATACATTATAATACAATAAATAAATGTCTATTAATCATTATTATAATCAAAAAAGGTTATTTTCGGGTTTAACTTCAAGCAACCAAAGTATCCTGAGATCCTCGAGTATCTAATTTAAATGTACGAGGGTTATTTGTAGGAGTTATACCCATTTCTTCATCATGATTTGAAGGATCAGAACTATCGAAATTAAAAAAACTCAAATTACTCCAACGAGATCCTTTTGGAGAAGGAATTGAAGAATTAACGGAATCAATTGAATTTAATCCAAAATCATTATCATTATTTTTAGGTCTACTACTAAAACCAAACTTTCTTGACCAATTACTCCAACGATTGATAACACGTCTCATTAAATAATCTTGTTCATTTGGATTTTCAACTCGTTCCATATTTTCTATCACTCTATCTTTAGTATTCATTAACTTTTCTAATTGGCCATACATTTTTTCCTTATCATCATATTTGTGTTTGGATAATTTTAGTTTTTCGAAACAATAAGTGTCAATATAATAATCTTTTAGCACATATTCCAGAATTTGAATCCGATCTTCTAAACCACTTTCTTTAGGACGGTCATTAATATTTTCTGCTAATGGAATACCGGCATCAGTAAAATATTTCTCAGCTAAATGACGTTTGAAACTTCGTCGACATGGCCAGATTCTAAATATGGCCTTTTGAAATAAACCCCAAGGATCAATTTTTGACATACCAAATAATACTACATAAGTAGTTGCCAAAAAACTATAGAAACCACCGAGATTTGAAATCACTGAAATAGCTCGATAATCAAATTTTTCAATTTCTTCACGATTATAATGTAGATCTTTTGGTAGGATTATAAATTGTGTTTCTGGGTTTCCATTAGTAATTGGTTCTCCAGGAATTATTTTATTATCTGCCTTAATTTCCATTGAAAGTATATCTGGAATTCCGTCCATTTGTCCCATTAAACTAGTACTATAAATTTTATGAACAGAAATTGTATATTCTAGTATATTTTTTTGACCCGTCATTATTGGGATCATATTAAATTCCATTAAACGATTAGAAGTATTATTTAAAATCGAAAAATCACCATTTTCAATAGTTTGATGAAAATCAAAATAAATAGTATAAAAATCTGGAGGTTCTGCTGGATTTAATGCATCTTCTTCAATGGGAATGATCGGTTTAATGTTAAAAAACATAAATGTTTTATTTAATCCGCTATTTAATATTAAAGTCGTATCACTATTATTATCATCACTATTATTACCATAATCAAAATTATTAGGATCAGTTAAAGTTTCATTTTCAGCCCTAAATCTTAAGCATCCATTTTCTTCTGGTTTAAAAAATGAAGAGCATTTTGAGGTAAAATTATCGTTTTCGGACAATATCCCTGGTCCCATCTGTGTTGAATTACCACACATTATTGAAAATTGTGGTTTAGATTGTGGTATTTCCATAGTAGTATTGTTTAGATAATATAAAAAAACTGGAGCTACTGATCTTGGACATATTACAAATCCTATATTTAAAAGAATGAAAGTATAATTCTTTAAATAAAATTATTTCTTTTATAAAAAAAAAAAGGGAAGAAAAAGAAAATTTATTTACCAGGAAAATTAATAGTTAAATCTTTCTTTGATTCAACTGTAACAATATTTGGCGTATTCAAGTAACTTACAAAATTGCTGGCTTGATAATATAATCCAAGTCCCAATATTGCAACAACAAACATTATTGCAAATATTCTTCGCAATAAATAGAACCACCAGGGTTCGTTTCTTTGATTACTAGATAAAGCATCTCGTACGAACATTTTCGTTTTTTTTTAAAAAAAAAAAGAAGGATAAGTAATATAATATATATATATTTATTAATATTTATTTATTAAAGAAAATGTTCGTTTAATAATGAAATGTTTGTTTTTTTTTATATGTACATGCGCCCGGCGCCAAATATCGATAAGAAATGAAGGAATGAAAAAATCTTTAATCCAAACAGATGGACCCAAAGAAAACACAAAAAGGAAAAAAAACCCAAAGATGAAAGTGATGGGGAGGAAAAAGTCGGGAATAATTTATTTATTTATTTTTTTTTTACTTTTCAACATCATACACTTACCCCATTGGGTTGTTGATTTGTATACAGTAATTTGTACTAAGAAATTCTTTGTTTTTAAATATTTTTTGTTTATCCTCATCGACAAAGTCACCTTTGTAAAAATTTTCCTTGTCAAAGATATTAAACATTTGGTCAATCATAAAATATGAGTGAAACCAACTTGAATAGACCTGCTTTCAAATCCTAATTTGGATACAATGGTTAAATATTAGCTAGATATTAGTGGTATCTTTGATTTAATTAAATCACGTGATTGCGATTTTTTTCAATTTTCACTGCGAAGCGAATCTGTATAATGATAATTTAAATTATATAAGCTACACGAATATAGTAAGTAATATTACAAATTGTGGTTGTTGTCTTGGTAAGATTTTAAATCATTCTTTTTTTTTTTGTAATACATTTTTAGAAATATGGTTGATTAACATTTCTTTTGGTTGTTCACCCAAGTTTTAAAGGTATAAATATTTACCTGGTAGATCAATACCTGTTGCGAAACGAGGAATCTTTTTTTAAAATTTAAGTGAATCGTGTTTATAAAAGCAGGAGAATTTGGACAGGGTATCAGGTATTTAAAAAAAATTTTTTAAAACTAGAATTGGAATCATAACATTTAATAAAGAAATTCTATTTATCAATTAGTTAGTTATTCAATGTTTCGTTAAAAGAAATATGTAAACAGACCAATTTTTTTTATAAAGATGACCAAGAAGACCACATTTATTAAATTATAATTCTGGCCGGAATAAAAAGTTGAATGAATAAAATAATATTTTATATACTGTATATATTTTGATACAAATAATGAAACATTTTATTTATCTAAAAATAACTTCCTTTTCATACCACCAGAGTTCACTTCTTTTGGTTATCAAATATTGCAAACCATTTAAATATAAAAAAATATATTTATTAATCGGGAATATTTATTTATAGTTACTTGTGCCCGACACCAAAGACAACTTTCAACGAAACTATCCAAATAGGAATAATTTTATTACATTTACCCCGTTTATTGATAAATTGAAAGAATTTTTCAGAAATTCTTTGTCCTTAAAAGACTTTAAAATGGTTTATTTATCCTTATCAACAAAGTTGTCTTTATTAAAAACTCCTAAATCCAATATTGGTAATTGGTTTAAGGTTGTTGATGTAAAATTATGTTTAATTGTATGATTGACCAAGGACCGGGAAAACTTCTAATAAAAGTTACATCCCAAAAAAATTATAATGCAAATCATCTTTTGATTGGTGGTTTGACTGTTGAAATTTATTATACTCAAATTACAACCTTTATTAAAAGTTTTCCCGGTTTTGATTTATTTTATCATTTTAGTATCGAAGTTTAATGCAAATGTTTAACTTTTCATTTTTATTTATTTATTTATCAATGGGAGATAAGAGAGATTCAAAAGCATTTAGACACAGTGGACATTATTCTACTAAAGAAATAGATTCTTTTATGACGAATATGTTGAATTATTTATAATTATTTTTTTCTTCATTAGATTATATTGGAAACATCTGTCATTCAAAAATTATTTAAGTGGTGTTCTGAGAATACCAAAACTAAAATATTAGAAAAGATTGCCTATGATAATTTAATACTAGGAACCTGCTTAGCATATATGGTATATACCGCTGTAAATTATTATCTTCCTTTGTGATATTCATTCTAATTGGGTGTGAACTTGTGAAGATGAAAATAATGATGATGAAAATGAACTTTCTGAAGGTTCAAAAGTTGTAATAACGTTTTCATCATTTGAATTAAAATAAGAATTATCATTATCAATATAAACTGGAGAAGGTATCGATAATGAAGTATCTCTTATTTCAAATAAATTTCCTAAATTTTCTAATCTTTCATATTTAATTTCATCATGTATTGAAGTATCAGAACTACATAAAAAAATTCTTGACCACCAATTATTCCAACGTTTACCTATTAAATAATCTTCATTCTGATCTTCAATTCGTTTCTTATTTTCTATCACTTTATTTTTAATTTTATTTTCTAATTCATAATAATGTTTTTCTAATTCATTAAAATTTTTTTCTCGTTCATTGTATAGTAATTTAATTTCTTCCAGGCAATCAAAATAATAAGTGTCGAGATAATAATCTTCCAATATATATTTCAGGAATTCGAGGCGTTTTTCAAAATTAGTTTCATTAAGATAATTCTTAGTTAAATGATATTTGAAACTCTGTCGACGTGACCAAATGGCTTTTTTAAATAAACCCCAAGGCTCAACATTTGTTATACCACAAATTAATAATATTAATATATAAACAGTTGTAAAAAAAGCGAATAAAACACTACCTATATTCGAATTGATTGTGATGGGTTGATAATCACATTTTTCAATTTCCTCACAATACAGGAATTGATATAATCCAAATCCACATAAAATAAATAAAATAATAAAT
The DNA here is from genome assembly GCA_003550305.1 of Glomus cerebriforme. NCBI lineage: Eukaryota > Fungi > Glomeromycota > Glomeromycetes > Glomerales > Glomeraceae > Glomus > Glomus cerebriforme. The sequence goes on along the minus strand of QKYT01000114.1, from coordinate 179,489 downwards.
GTTACTGCGAATAATTCTTGTATCAATTGAACCCACCAAGGTTCATTTATTTGATTATCACGTAAGACCATTTTCGTTTTTTTTAAAGGGAATAAATAAAGTGTATAATAACGAAAAAGGAAAAGAAAAATGTATATATATATATATTTTTTAAACTTTAAATGAAAATGGTTGTTTATAATATATTTTTATTTAATATGTTATAGCACTTGCCTTGCGTCAAATAGGATTAAGTAAAGAATGGTAGCTTTTAAGTTTTATCAGTTGAACTCAAAAGTTATTCAATTGTAAAGATGAGGAAAAAAAATTGGAATATCAATTAATTTATATTAAAAAAATTCTTCAAAAATTCTTTGAATAATTTGTTTTGTCCCCGTTAACAAAAAGAATCCTTGTGAAAGTTTCCTTGTCAAGATAAAACAACTGTATATAAAGAACAAAGATTGATGGCGCAGTGCAATTTTTTAAATGATTGGTGGTTATTTCTGGTAATCAAAAGATGTTTTGCAATACACGCTATAGAATTCCCTTTATAAGATATTTTTATATTATTAAGTGAAACTATTATAATATAATTAATATCTTACTACAATCCCGAGTGAATTCTCGAAGTTGGGATTGTTTTTTTTAAAGCTTTGAAGGTTCAATCCTTGCACCTACAGTACACATTCTAACAAAGTGGCGATAAAAAAAAAAGTGTAAATGTACATTCATGAAATATTGTTCATGTTTCATGTATATAAAGAATTTTAAAAATCAAAGAAATGAAAGGTTTAATTTAAAACAAATATCAAATGATTTACTAAAGAAAAATGCATTGTCAATTGGCATTTATGCGCTAAAATATAATAGTTTTTTTTTCATAAATGCAAAATATAATAAAAATAATGAAATATTATATAAAAATTATTATAATATACTAAATATAGTACCAAGTAATACTATATACAGTGTACAGTGAAATCTCTCTAAGTGCACGCTTTAATAAGTGCACACTCTGGTTCAGTCTCAAGCTTATATTTACTAAATGATTTACTCTCTATAAGTGCACACCCATGAAAGTCCATGGTCCCAAGGAAAGAATTGATTGTATAAAGAATATATAATATTAAATTTACGGCTAACATTCAATTATATAATTACAAAAGTCATCATTAATATTTGAAGCAAAATTATAAAATTTCATTATTAAATTTGAAAAAAAAAATCAAATCTTTTATAATTGAAAAGAAGTATACATTTATTAAATAAATTAATTAATCAAATTAATTCTGACCGGAATTATAAAATTTTCAAGTTTACAAAATGTTAAAAATTAAAATGAATGAATTTTACATATTTTTGATACCAGGATATTTATCGATATATATACAGTATATATATGTGACAAAGATAAAGATTAATTAATGAATGTAATAAATTTAAATTATATAACAATTCTAATTTTATCTAATACAAAAATTGCAAAATATAATACAAACAATGCAAAATATAGTACAATCTATTTGAATATAAGAAAAAAAAAAAAATTTGTAGAAATTTATAAATTTGAATTGAAAAAGAATGATCATAATGAAAAGTTTTTATAGTATTAACTTTCATATCAAATAAATTTCTTGATCTTTTATAATTAACTTTGATATACCATACAGTATTATATAAATTATATAAATAATTACAATAACACCGTAAAAAAAACAGATATTTATAATAGTTGAAATATTTCTATCTTCATGTGTTTCACGTATGAAATGCGGAGTTTTTGGTAAGATCACAAATTGAGTTGGTGGTGGTTCGTTAGATCTTGGTATTACTTTAATATCGGTTTTAATCTCTAATGAAGATATATCTGGACGGACGAATTTAATACCAAAAATTTTACGAATAAAAAGTGAATATTCTACTATATTTAATCTTCCCGTATTTATTGGGAATATATCATATTCGATTAAATGATTAGTATCTACAAGTGAATAATCAGCATCATAATTTTGATAATAATCAAAAGATATGGTATAAAAAAGTGGTATTTCTTCAATAGAAGGAATTTCTGGTATAATTTCAAAAAACATAAACGTTTTATTAAATCTGTTTTCTGAATCTTGATCAAAATCATCTTGAATATTTTCAGGTCGAAATTTCAAGCATTCATTTTCTTGCATAAATAATGTAGAACATTTCGGATCAATAAAATTAGCACTTTCAGATAACATATCTGGTGCTATCTGTACTGTTTTACCACACATTATTGAAAATTGTGGAGTCGTTTGCGTAGGTTTGTTTGTGAAACCTGGACATATTACAAATCCTATATTTAAAAAGAAATAAGTTAACACTTTTACTAAAATTCTTAAATAAACCAATTTCTTTTGTAAAAGAAAATAAATTTTTAATTACCAGGAAACTTTGCTCCTTCTTTAGATTCGAACGTAATAATATCTGGACGTGATAAATAATTTCTTATATATTCAAAAATGTTAAGAGCAAGAATAATTACAATTAATAATCGTATAAGGAACCACCAGGATTCATTCCTAAACATATCACGTACGAACATTTTTCGTTTTATTTAATTATTTTTTTTTAACAAAAGAGAGGAATAATAAGCAAAGTAATAATAAGAAGAAAGCGAATAGTCAGGCTTGAAAATATTGTTAAATGAAAATGGTTATGCGCCAGCGCTCAAAAAATTGTTTAATATGAAAGAAGAAAATTTTAACGGATTGAGCCTACAAATAAGGATGAAAGTGAAAGAAAACGGGAATTGGAATAATTTATTTCTTTTTTCTTCATACATTGACCCCGTTTATTGATAAATTTGCTTAATTTGGACTAATAAAATTTTATAATCTCTTTGTTTTAAAATGATTTTGTTTCCTTTCATCGACAAAGTTGTGAAAATTTCCTTGTCATTTATTATTTGTCAAACATTTTGAATTATAAGCAGGTCACGATCGACATAAAGACAACATGACCTTACTCAAATCTTAATTTGGATATAATGTAATTAAATCACGTGATTGCGAATTTGGTGTGATCTTGTATACATTTTTAAATAAAATTAATTTTGTAAAAATAAGATTTATATAAGTATAAGGATTCATCTAGTATAATATTATATCAAATAACGTACCAAAGTATTAAGTCGTACATTCGTCATATGTATAACATTAATAACCAATGAAATCTTTAAACATTTATAATATCAGATAAATGGAATACGCGTATTTTAAAATGATTTACTAAAGAAAAAAAAAGAACAGCATTATTTTTAAATATACAATATATATCTTTTTACAAAAATTGATCAAAGGATTCGTGGATCACATTTTTTTTATTAAATTTAATGTATGTGCTGTACAATAATATTTTATGTTTTATTTTTTTGAGATGTATGATAAAAAAAATGTATGATAAAAAATGATAAAAATACAAATGAATGTAATGTTTTTTTTTCCTATTCTAATAAATGCAACATACAAATAATGAAATATCTATTCTATTTATCCTAAAATTATTTTAATAATTGTTTAATCGATTTGGATGTTAATTTGTGGAGATAAAGATAATGGTGGAGGTAAAGTTAATGATAATGAAGGTGGAATTTCTGAAGATTCAGATGTTGTAGAAATTGTAATTGTTTCATTTGAATTATTTGAATTAGAAAAAGTATCTTCCTCATCATTAATTTGATGATAATTTTCTAATTCATTAAATAAATTATCTCTATAATTATAACGCATACTAGATGATTTTAATTTTTCTATAAAATAATTGTCAAAATAATTATATTTTAAGATATTCTCCAAGCTCTGAATTCGACCTTCTAAACTTGCTCCTTCAGGACGGTTAGCTCCAGGTATTCCAGAAACATAAACTTTGGCCAAATGACTTTTAATACTCTTTCGTAACGGCCAACATTTAAATAAATTTTTCTGAAATAAACCCCAAGGTTCGACTTTAGACATTCCAAATAATAATACATAAATAGTTACAAAAGCAGTATGAAAACCACCAAGATTTGCAATAACTGTCATTGGCTGATATTCGAACTTTTCTATTTCTTGTCGCATAAAGTGAGGCATTTTTGGTAATAATATAAATTGAGTTTCGTTATTTTGTTGTATAGGTATTCTTGTTATGTCAGAATCAATCTCCATTGTAATAAAGTCTGGGGGTGCATTAAACTGTCCAATTAGGGATGTATTATAAGACTTATTGATAAAAACCGAATATTCCAATATTGTTCTTTTATTCATATATATTGGGAACACATTAAATTCAATAGGGTATGTATAAGTTTCAGAAGAAGCTGTAATCGAAAAATCACTTTTAATACCATTATCATCAATATTATTATATTCGATAAAATATAAAGAATAATATGAAGGATCTTTAATTTGTACATTTGATTTGATATTAAAGAACAAAAATGTTTTAAATAGTCCACTTAATCTTGATGATCTTTCATTATTACCATTACCATTACCATCATCGCTTTCATCAATTATATCATTACTATTGAGATATTTATATCCAGGTCGAAAACTTAAACAACCATTTGCCTCTTTGGAAATTAATGAATTACATTGGTTATCCGTAATGTTTGTACTATCAGAAATTAATTCGTGTCCCAGGGAAACTGAATAATTACCGCATGTAATTGAAAATTGTGGTTCAACTGGTGGTTGGTTTGTTTGATTAGTGAAATCGGGACTTATTAATTTTGGACATATTATGAATCCTATTTAACAAATAAAGAAAGTTATTGTTAACATATAATCGTGAATTAAGTTTATAAAATAATCTTTACTTTTTTTTTTTTATTTATTTACCTGGAAAATTCACATAATTCTTTGATTCTACAACTAATATATTGGGCTTATTTAGAAAATTAATTAAATTAAATAATTGTAATATTCCAAATCCTATTACCACAGCTAAAAAGAATAGGGCGAAAATTCTTCTTATATTTTTAAACCACCTGGGTTCATGTCTTTTACTTTCATATAATGCGTCGTGAAAAAAAAACATTTTTGTATTTTAGGAATAAATAGAATGATATAATGTGATTAGAAAGGAGAGAAAAAGTAAGTCGTTTATAGAAAAATGATCTTTCTAAAATATCTATTATATATATTATATAAATTTAAATGTACATGCGACCGGCGCAAATATATATAAAGAATGAAAGCGAAAAAAAAAAAATGAAAGTTCTATAATAACAAATGAAAAAACATTAATGATAGAGAAAGGAAAGAAATAATCAATTTTATCGATTAACTTAATTATTAAATATAATAAAATTCACAAAGGAAATTTTAAATTAATTTCTTTGTATTTTAAATATATATTTTAAATCCTTTTTTCTTTTTTCTTTATTAACAAAATTAGATGCAGATATATTAATGTATTACAAGTATTTTTAGGATTATTAGGACTAATAAGTCAAAAACAGTTGCGTATCAAACTAAAAATAATAAAATTTTCGCAATCACGTGAAAAGCCTTTCGAAATAAAATTTTATTTATTTAAAAATAAAACCCAGAAATTGTATGTTTAATAAATTTAGTTTCTTCAATTATAGGAATTAATTCATTAATTTTAATCATTAAATCCGAATTAATCTTAAAATTATTATTATGTACTTTTAAATATCCTAATCTTTTTAAATTTCGATTCTTTTCTAAAACGTATTGAATAATAACATTCATAAATTCATCATCTAAGGTTTTATAAATGTCTAATTCAATTAAATCAACATTAATACTAAATAGGAATTTTTTAAAAAAAACTGAATCACAAAATATTCTTATACCAAGAAATTTAAGAGACTTTGGTAAAGAATTGGCCAAAAGAATTAGATTCTCTAAAGAAATAGGTAAATCGTTACCACCTAACCATTCAATTACTATTAAAGTATTTAAATTTTGAAATTGAGGTAATATCTCACAAAATTTTATAACATAATGAGGAAATAATTGTAAAGAAAAATATTCTAATGAATTCGAACTATATAATTTAATTATATCTAATAATTCAAAAGTAATAAATTCTAATACGATTTTTTTTATTTTAAAAGATAATTTGAATAATGATTTCATAAAAGAAATAAAATGTTGTTTATTAATATTATCTCTTATGTTTAAGTGATATATTAATAAATTTTCAAGATGAATTGGAGGTAATAAATCATTATTATCCGTTAAAATATCTTGTTCAATTTCAAAAAGTTCTGTTAATTCTAATGTAATTAAATTAGTGCATTTACTTAATAATAATAATAATATATGAAAATTTTTTAAAAAATTAATCTTCAAAGTCGTTAATGATGTAGATTTTGATATTAATGATGTTGTAAGAGATGAATAACCCGAGAATTCATTTATTTCTAAATATTCAAGATTTTTTTGAACTTGAATTAATTGAGAAAATGCTTCACATATTCTATTTGATACTGATCGTTCAATATTATCAAATTTAAGATAAATTGATAAATATTTGATATTTATCGTTATTTTTGATAAATTATTAAAAAAATTTATCAATAAATTTGTAATATAATTTATAATTTCTTCACTTTCTTCAATTTGTTGAAATGATGATGATAATGATATATGAGGAATATATAAATTTAATTTGAAAATTTGTAAATATTTTAAAGATTTGTTAATTCCTTTAAAATTAATTAAATTTTCAAAACAATTAAAATGTTTATATTTAAAATATTTTATATAATTATAATTAAATATTATTTCTTTAATATGATTATTAAAAATCATGTTTCCTAATAATTGTATAGTAAATATTTCTAAATCAATATTTGTGGGCGTATTAGTATAAAAATAATTATAATGTGATTCAATTAATTGTTCAAATTTACTAAAATTAATTTCTTTTATGAATGTTGGATAATAAAATAATGGTTTCATAATAAATTCTAATGAATGACCAATTTTATTCATTAATGTTGTTATTTCTTCTTCTTTTAAACATGATATTAATGTTTGTATAATTTTAAATGTTTTCCAATTTTTATTATTTCGAGAAAATGGGGTTTCCCATATTATTGGTATCGTTATTGAACACCATGTTCGATTGATTAAAATACATGAATATAACGATGATTTATCATCTCTTAAATATTCTAATATTTCAAATATATTATCTTTATTTAATTTTGAACCCATTTTGTTACGAATATTTTCTTTTAAGGGAAGAAGAAAAATATTGCTTTATAAAACAAAAAAAAAAAGATTATGAATGTAAATCATTTTACGAAATCCAAAAAATGTAACCTTTTTTCATTCTAAATAACGATCTTCGATAATCAAATCATTTTAGGGTTCATTTTGGATTGCATCATTGCATGAAACTCTTTTATTAATTTTTTTACATTACACTGAATTCATTAAATTAATAATCCCATTGACGTAAGAAAAAATAAAAATGAAAAAAATATTACAAATGAAATCACGAGTTTCCTTTAAAATTCCTCCTTTTTTTTTTTTTTTTTTATTAAAAAATGCCCATAAAATAAAAATTCTTTCTTCCAAGCTATATTTAAATAAAACTTTTGTCCACCAGGGACAATTGAATTATTATTATTATTATTATTATTATTATTTTTTTTTGGTGTTTGATCACTACTTTCTGATTGGATCTCTTATCTGTTATAGATTACCACTTCTAACTAGATTGAAATATTCACCACGAAGTGTCATTAATTCTTTATGAGTACCGGATTCAAGAATCCTACCATGTTCAACTAAAGCAATTTTATCTGAATTCTTTACGCTTTTAAGACGATGAGTAATAACCAATGTAGTACGACCTTTTTGAACTTTACTGAGAGTTTCTTGTACGATAGCTTCGTTGGTTGTATCTAGAGCGCTCGTAGCTTCATCTAATATCAATATTTTAGGATCTCTTAATAATACTCTAGCAATAGCTATCCTCTGTTTTTGACCGCCGGATAATTGAGATCCACATGAACCGAGTTTAGTATCATAACCATTTGGTAAAGCAAGTATAAAATCATGTAAATTAACTTGTTTAGCAACAATTTCAATTTCTTCTTGAGTAGCATCATCTTTACCATATGCAATATTTTCACCAATGGTCATATCAAATAATACTGGTTCTTGACTAACTATACCAATATTTTCTCTTAACCAACGTAATTGTAAATTATTTAAATTTTCATAATCTAACATTATACTACCAGATGTTGGTTCATAAATTCTTTGTAATAAAGCTGCTACAGTTGATTTACCATTACCACTTTTACCTACTAATGCAACGGTTTGACCTTGTTCTATGGTTAAATTTAGTCCATCAAGTACTGTTACATCTGGTCTTTCAGAATATGAAAATTTAACATCTTTAAATACTATTGACCCTTTAATTTTATCTGGAATATCACCTTCGGTATTTGGTACTGTAGGTAAATTAATAATTTTATTAATTGTTTTAACTGCTTGTTTACTTTTGGCATAATATGGAATAGTGGCAAGCATTTGAGATGCTGATGTCGTACAAAATATAACCAAGGTCCAAACTATGAGCATTTTTTGAAGGTCATAAGTTCCATCAGAAACTAATCTAGCTCCATACCAAAATGTCATGACTTTGGTGAGATAAGATAGAGAATCCAAGAATCCAGTAGTAAAACCACTAACGAAAGCTTTTTTAACACCAATTTTAAAAGGTTTTTCTAATGCTGTTTGGAATTTACCTTCCATAGCAGGTTCAATCGCAAGAGAAAATACTGTACGTAAACTTGAAATGGTTTGATAAAAAGAATTTGCGGCATCTTCTGATGCAAGTTTTCGTGATTTTTCATATTTTTGAAGTACGTAACCTTGTAATTCAGATGCAAAGAGTATTACTGGTACTAAACCAAATCCAACCAAAGTTAATTGCCATCCTACTGTAAATGCCCATATTATACCAACAAATAACGATACCATTCCGAATATTACGTTACCAGCAAAATGTCCTACTAAATTTTTTGATGATTCAGTATCTGTTGTTAATATTGTTGTTACTTTACCAGTAGCATTTTCAGGTTTATCAAACCATGATTGTGGTTGACGTATTATTCTTCCAAATCCTAAATGTCTTAAACGGACCGCCCATCTTTCTGATGCTCTTTCCAATAAATAATATTTAAAATGTGATGAAATCCCATTTATTGCAGCAATTAAAAGAACATATAATGCAAATTCTCTTGATTTACTAACAAGTTCATCTTTATCAGGTATTGAATATGTATTTAATAAATTAGCTAATACGAATGAGAATACGGGCATGACAAATCCATTGATTATTGTAGCTATTAATCCAACAAAATAAAGTGGTTTACTATCCATAGTATCTCTTATGAGTTTAAGAATAGGAAATTGAAATTTTGGTTTTTTTGGTTTTTTGGATACTGATTCATTAGGTTTTGTTACTATAACATCAATTATTACACCATCATCATTATCCTCATAAAAACTAATTATATCAAATATTGAAGTACCATTATCATCATCTCTATCATTTCTTTTAGAAACTGCAACGGTCGCAGTTTCTTGTAACATATCCATATCCGTAGATTCATCAAGATACCATGATTTTCGACTAAAAGTAGCACTTGGTGGTGGAGTTATAGAAAGATCAACTGATAAGAAATCTAAAGTTGTAAAACTTTTTGCTTTTGGTGATGGTGTTGGAATATTACTTTGTAAAGAGGTAGGTGTTCCTAATCTTTTATTAATGCTATCTAATTCATGTGTACGACGTTTTGGATGAGGAGAATGTTCTACTGAAAGTTTATTATAATATCCATTATTAATATTTAATAATTGTGATTTTGTACCAGTTTCAACGATTTCACCTTCATGTAGAACATAAACTAAATCTGAATCTCCAATATATTTAAGTTGATGAGTGATAACTATAGTAGTTCTGTTTTTTCTACAATTTTCAAGAGCTTCTTGTACCATAAGATCAGAAGTCGTATCCAATGCGCTTGATGCTTCATCTAAAATGAGTATAGCAGGATCTTTAATTAATGCACGTGCGATGGCAATTCTTTGTCTTTGTCCACCTGATAATTTTTTACCCATATCTCCCAAGGAAGTGTTATAACCTTGAGGTAATTCCGTTATAAAATCATGTATACAAGCTAATTTACAAGCATCTTCAACTTCTTCCATGGTAGTATTCCAATAATCTGCTCTACCGTAAGCTACATTAGCGAATATCGTATCATCAAAGAGAACGGGCTCTTGACTTACAACACCAATCTGTTGTCTTAACCAAGAAATATTAAGTATTCTTAATTCACGTCCATCTAGCATGATTAAACCTTCATCAGGTTCATAAAGTCTTTGGATTAATTGAGCTATTGTAGATTTTCCTGAACCACTTTCACCTACGAATACTGTTGTTTGATATGCTGGTATATGTATATCAATATTTCTTAATACCCAAGTATCAGGTCGACTTGGATAAGAAAAACTAATTTGATTAAAATCAATGTTTCCTTCTATTTTTGGTAATTTAAAACCTCTTAAAGCTTCTAAATCCATTAAAGCGACTTTTTCTAATAAAATATTTATAGAATGAATAGCAGTTTTTGCTCTTTCAATTGAAACTATTCTAGGTAAAATGTTTTTAAGAACACCTAATCCTAACATGGCAGAATAAAATACACTTAAAACACCACCTGGAGCTAACTTTTTTTCAGCTACAAGAGTAGCTCCAAACCAAAATCCTTGTACAAATAATGATAATATGAGAAATTGAGTTAATCCAGATCTTAAACCATATGTCCAAGCTAAACCTGCTGAAACATTATTTGCCGCTTGTAAATAATCATGATGTTTTTTCTCTTCTTTTTCTTCACCATTAAATGCTCTTACAGTTTTTATAGCAGATAACGTATTTTCTAATACATTACCAGCTCGAATAAAAATATCACGTTCTTGTACGATTAATGGATTAGCTTTACGTGAAGTATAAGCTAACGCGAGAAATATTAAAGGCGTAGAAGCTAATATTACAAGAGTAAGTATAGCATGTTGAAAAAATGCTAATGTAAGTGTACTTAAAACTATAACAATATCTTGTATTAAGTATCCCATCTGTTCTGAAATAACATTTTGTACTTCTTCAGCATCTTTATTTACACTGGTTAATAATCCTCCTGAAGTTACATCATCACTTTCAAAATATGCAATTTCCATTCTTAATAAAGATCTAAAATAAATTTGTTTCATTTTTTTTGATTGTCTTTCTCCTGTCCACATCCAAAATGTTAGCATTAAACTAACAAGTACAAAAGATCCTGCTCCTAATAAAGCGAATTCTAATAATAATAAACTAATTTTTTGATCAAATACTTGTTTTGTTATATCACCAGTTTGTTTATCAGTGAATGCATCAAAAATTTTTCCTAATAAAAATGTCATAAATGGTATAAGTAAACCACTTAATATGCTAAAAAATATTCCTAAAGTCATTAAAAAATAATCAAATGATGAAGCAAATCTGAAGATATGAAAAACTGATGTCGGTGCTATTTGTAATGGAGGTTTTTGTACTGGTTTATATATTGATTTCTTTCTTTTATTATTATATTGTTCTGCGATTTGTTGTTCTGCAAGACTTTCCGTAAAATAATAGTCATCATCATCAATTTTTTCTTCCCCATCAGTATTCGTCGTTATTATTTTTGGTATTGATTTTAATTGGTTGTTATCAGACAATTCAACTAAAGTTGAATTAGTTGTATTTGAAATTATTGTATCTCTATCATCAATGTAAGTAGTAGTATTTCGTTGCGATGATGATATATCATCGATTATTATTTCTTCAATCTCTTCTATCATCTCTTCTTTATTTATTATTTTATCTTGAATGTTACTCATGTTTGAAAATTTTTTTTTTTTTTTTTT
>QKYT01000114.1:107174-167506 GCA_003550305.1 Glomus cerebriforme | reverse complement strand
AAGATTAAAAAAAAAAAAAGTAATTCAATCAAAAGAGAATTTGAGAGGAAGAAAATAGTAGTGAGACAAACACAAAAAATTCTCTTAGCTCAAAAAGAACAATGCTTTTATTATTTTTTTTTTAAAAGATTTATCTCCGAAACGCAACTAAACAAAAATGGCACATATATGTGATCTTTATTGCCTATCATAACAAACAATACTTAATCTCAACGAAACAATCATAGTTATCATTATTGTTTATTTCTTGTGTTCTTTTGAGATAGTAGGATAGTGGTTCGTACCACTCTTGTGTACCAAATATAATCGATCAAAATGCTTTTATTGGCTATATATCCTTTTATTGATTGAAAGCTATATTACTTTATTAACATAATTAACATGTACTAGTACAACGTGAAACAATTTAAAGGACCATTTGACTAATTTTATACAACAATCTTTTAACGCCGATTTGCTTTAAAGGACATATTCAACATCACTTGCTGCGACATTTATAATAATAATTGTATAATATGATTTTAATAATAATAATTTAATATTTTGTATATGCAAAACAAAATATTTCTTTTTGGAAATTAAAATTGTAAAAAACAGTGAGATGGGAATATCATTAAAAAAGAGAGAAAAAAAAAAGTATATATAGAACATGTGTACGAGAAGGGGGCTGAATTAATTCTATTTTTCTATTTTTGTATATTAATATCCGATTCACAGATCTTAATTACCATTTTAAGCGAGATTCTATAAAGTTATTAAGTTAACGGGGGGGGTGATGAGAATTTATGTCTTTGAATATAAGGTTTAGGAAAAAAGTTGGGTAAAAGGTTAGACTAAAATTCTAATTTATTCAATGAATAAAATCCTTATCAAGTTAACCGATATCCATCATTTAGATTAAATAATCTATATTTCGAATGAATCCTTTTTTAGACTTATGATAGAAATCTTATCTTTACAATGGAACTCAATCGGAAAAATATTTATCTCAAACATTAATAATTTATTTAAATATACAGTATTTATAAATTTGGTCAAAACTTACCAAATATTAAATTTTCGGCTTAAAAAAAATCAAGTTTAATTTATACAGTAAATAAAGTTTACCATGGTAACACATGCATTTACACACGATGATCACACCCCCATAATGTGATTTGATAATATGATATGGAGAATAAAAGGATCATCAAACTTCCGGTCCATTTAAAACAGTCACACCCTTTTAAACATTATTTCTATAAATAAAAATCATAAATAAAGAAATTAGAATATTCCAAAAAGTAAAACCATTCAATCATTCAATCTCCGTTATCTGAGTAGTTTGATATCTGCAAATATATATATATTTATTTATTTATTTATATATATATACATTATGACATGAAAATCACATTCTAGATTTCTAAAAGTCCTCAAAAGGTATTATCTTACTTGTAAAATTGAAACATGAATTTCGTTTCCTTTATTTTGTGTGAGTTTTGGGGGGCGTAAATTAATTATTAAACAATTGTTAAACATTATAAATATATTAATCATCTATCATATTTACATATTATTGTTTAAAAAGGCCCAGTCATTTTAATGTTAAAGAATTCTCAACTTCAAAAGATGATTAACACGTTAACTTATTTATCGATGACAAATTCTTGTATTTTTTGAAAAAAAAAGTTCAATAAAAAAAATTTTACTGAAAAGTAGTTGATTAAACATCACTAAATCACGTGATAGACAAAATTATTCATCCCGTCCAGGGACCCATAAAATTTTCGGAAGCAATTTTTGAAATAAACTATAAAAATCGAAACTTTTGGGGGTAATTTCTATATATGTGATGTAAAATAATTGTGCTAGATATGTGATTATACTAAATTTTAATTTATCATAATTTATCAGCACACAATACTTATTAATCTAACTAAATTGAGTGTTAATCTGGTCAAATCAAAATTTTTAATCTCGAAATCGAAAAAATTTTTACGGGACCGTGTCACACCCCCTCTACTTTTCATTTTATTATGTATTCTAGGTGTGAAATCCTATTTGTCACATGTTATGACTAATTTCTTAATGCCGGCCGAATGCAATAATGCTGGTTTACGCTATTGTTGTACAGATCATGTGACTCAGAAATTAATTCGGGCCAAAACTATAGTTGATTCTGGCAATATAATTTCAGTTAAGGATATAACTGTTTATTAAATAAAGATTACGTTTGTAATGTAAAAGCGTGAAGCAGAAATTTAGAAATTAAAATTAAGTCGGAGGCATAATAAGATTATTTTACCAAATTTAGGTTTGGGTGGTTTTGGACTGATCCAAATTCAAATAACCAATTAGACAACTCATGATATCAATAAATCTTATACCTTTTTTGTTCTCTGGTACATAATATTGGTCATTGTAACCAAAGGAGATAGTGATGATGAGTATTGGTTCGAACTCTGAATTGTAACTCAATCGACTTACTCGAAATAAATAAATAGATTGCGCGATAATAAAATTAATCTCATCACTTTAAAAACTAAGATAATGTGTTTTTGACATGAAGGACTTTTAATTCTAGACAAAGTAGAGTCTGTCCCGTCACGTAATTGACCAACGAAATGAATCATATGCCATATTTTTAGTTTATTAAGAATGATCATAATATTATTTTATTATTCCGTGCCACCAGTAACAATAACTCGCCTCGGATCCCGTTTCCTGGTTGTCTGAAGCGTAGCGACAGTAGCGCAGGATTTTTCAATTTCTGTCATGCCACATGATTATCCAATAAATGTAGTTTTAAAACAATTTTAGAACAAAAATTTCATATTTTTTGTACAGTAGATATCTGATATAGACAAACTATATACCAGTTATACTCTAGTATCATATAGAATTCTGCTTACAATACTCGGTACAGACATAGGGTCAGGATAGCGTTAAGATCACGTGATATTACTCGTATGAGTTATTAATAACTTAGATATATATGAAGTATCTATAATGAAAAATTTAACTTTAATAATGAGAGTATGAGTATAAATAATACAATTTTTGTATACATGTTTTAATGTACTTATCCTTTCTTTTTTTTTTATTATTATTATAACACGAGCTTATGTTTTAACGTTTTCATTTATTAATATTATAAAGTTTTAAGTTTCATCGAATTTATATAAAGGTGGAATGATTGATAGCAAACCAACTCCAAAAAAAAGAGAAAATGGACGTCCAGACCAACACGAAATATGTTGTTCACATAATCATGAAAAGTAGAGACTGATGAACAACGTGCAGTACGTTTGGACATCTCGGTTCCTAATTTTATATTAGCTATGCTAAGTTATTCCAAAGAATATTTTGTGTATTGATCTGACAAAATATAGGACAACATTATCAATTTATCATCTTGAATCAGTTGATTTCGAACGAAAAAAAAATTCTTTATAATTTATTACGACTGATTTTTTTAATATCTGTTCTTTATGTTACGTTTTAGAATACAGATCCATTTAAAGATACAACCACGTGATTATGAGATAATTGTTTGGCATCTGCGCCCAATTCGAAGATGTTAACCCTAAAAAGATATAGTTTTGTTTACTAAATTCATTTATATAATGAAAGAGAATTTATATATTTTTCAGAGAATTCCATTTTCCAAGAAATAAGCAATTTGTTAAATTATAAAATAAATTGTTAAAAATATAAAATGTTTGCACTGCTTTCCTTTATATTTCTTTTGATCGTTTTTATTTATATCAAATCGCCACGACTTAGTGAGGTATAAAATTCTTTTATAAACATTATCAAAGAATACAAATTCATGAACAGATTTTTTATTATAGAATGAGCCACCGCTTGTTCCATACACGATTCCAGTGATTGGACATACATATAGTTATCTTTTTGACACTGAAAATTTCATTAGAAAATGTTTAAAAAAGGTAATTTAAGTACCTTTTTAGATTAAAAAATTTATTGTAAATAAATACAATAAATAAATTATTATAAATTATTTTTAGTATGGAGAACCTTTTAATATTGTTATATTCGGAAAAGTAACGACTATTGTTGCACAAAAATATATACCCGAAGTACTTAAAGCTCATGAAAGTTTTGATGCATTCGAAGTATTTAAAGAGGTAATCTACATTTAATGGTAATTACAAATAGAATATTAAAAATTAATAACCTATTATTATTATAAAATAGTTTGTACCCTTACATCTTATTTTAGATTATGATCCATTTAAAGTTATTGGTTTCCATGCAAAAACTATTAGGGAACAAATCAGTGGAAAATTATCATTCCATTTTGATAATATGCAAAAAGATATTTTGTATTGTCTTGATAAATGGATTGGAGAATGTGATAGTAAGTAAATATTATAAGGTTTTTTAGAAATAAATATCTAATAAATTTTTTTTTTTTTTTTAAGAACCCAGGAATATTAAAGACATTTGGGATTTAACCAATCATGTTATTGGAAAGTCAATTGCAAATGCTTGTATAGGGGAAGTAAGTATAATTTTCAATAAATCAAAATATATACATGTATGTACTGTATGTACTGTATATTAAAAAAATAATGAAAATTTTGTGTGTAGGAAGCATCACAACATGAGGATGTTGTTCATACATTTGCAATATTAACTCAAGACATGAATCATTATTTTTTCCTACCACCATTCCTTTCTTTTATTCATCAAAAATTACACGAATATGTAATTTCGTAAATATTAATTTAATTCTTATTATTTATTTAATTTATTTTGTAACGCATTAAGATTATTCATTCTTTAACATTTTATAGGATACCTTTTTTGATTGGGCTTAGTCCAATTTCCAAGCATAAAAATATTCTTATAAACCGCATGAAACCTATAGTTGAAACCCGAATTCAACAAAAGAAAAGTCTTGGTAATTCATACAAACCATCTGTAAGATAAAACTAATCTTAATTATTTTCTTTTTTACTTATATTATAATTAAAATGATTTTATTTTTTTCCTAGAATGATATATTGGAATATTATATGTCACAGTCAGATTTTGATTCATCAAATGTAAATTACAGTTATTTGGCTGATTTATTAATTTTTTTAATTGTTGCTAGTATCGCAACAACAGGAAGAACCATGGCCAATCTTTTATTTGGTATTATAACCATCTCACATTAAAATTTTTAATTTTATTTAATTTTATTTACTTATTTTCGTTTTTTAAAAAAAAAAAGATTATGCTAGTAGACCAGAATATTGGGATGAGTTATACGAAGAAGCATCAACAATTAATAAAGAGTGTAACGGAAAACTTACTTTTAATGATATTAATAAGATGATAAAGTTGGATAGTTTTACCAGAGAATCTCTTAGGCATATGGGTGATATGTGTAATATATCTATCCATTTTTTTGATAGACCAATTCAAGATTTTATTTTAATAGTTTTTTTTTCTAAATTATTTATTAGTCATTGCTCCACATGCTGTTATTGCTGACCATTATACCTTTTCAAACGGTTATACGATTCCCAAAGGTAAAAAAAAAGGATTGTTTTTATTAAACTATATATTATTAACTTAACTTTTGCGAATTATAATAGGACGCAACGTATTTGATTTTTCAGAAGATTGTTTGTTTTCTGAATCAAAATATGGTTCAGATTCAAAATCGTTTAAACCATTTCAATTTGTCCCTCAAAATATTTCAGCGTCAAAAGTTGACAGAACTTATGTTGTTTTTGGTGGAGGTCGTCATGCATGTCCTGGTAGATTTTATGCTGTTTTAATGATGAAATTATTTTTATATAATATTATATTGAAGTATAATGTTAAAACTGAAAATGATGGTGTAGCAAAAAAGGTAATGCTTGGTCCTTTTACTAACCCACCTAAAGAATCTTTAATATTTGAACGAAGAAAAGAGCAGAGAATTGAGATGAACTAATATAAGAAAGAATGAGAAATCGTAGAATCCCATTTTATATATTTTTTGTTTTTTTTGTATAAATAAAGACACATTCAACCATATAAATTTCATCGGATAATGTATGCGTTCTATGCAATATATATGGCTAATCATTTTTATATCATGTTATATTGAAATATAATGTTAAAACCGAAAACGGTGGTGTAGCAAAAAAGGTAATGTTGGGTCCTTTATCCGCTCCACCTAAAGAATCTTTAATATTTGAACAAAGAGAATGGTGAATTATTAAAACAAGAACGCGATCCCTTATTCCGCAAAACTTAATATGAATATTTCAACAGCAACAACATTTTTGATCAAAATGTAGTGTTATTTAAATATAGGTACATTTATATATCCTGTATAATTTATTTATTTTTCTTTTATATAAATAAGTCATATTTGACTATATAAATTTAATGATCTATAAACACATTATTTCGTGAATATACTGCGTTCTTGGCTGATCATGTATGTTGAGGCTATGTGATCAATCAATCGTCATAATATAACTGTATACTATGAAAAACGATCATGTTTAAAAAGCAAAGCCAACATTTAAATATATCGTTTAATTTACTTTTAACAAAGCCATATGTAGATAAATTATAACAGGTAAAATTTCAAGTATAAAAATTATGTAATATAATTAAATTCGAAAGCTTAAAAAAGTCTAAGTCACATTTTATATATGATCTCCGCGCCTTAAACTGCGCCTATTTGCTTGTTTTTTTTAATAACATATATGAACAAAAGAATTAAACGAAGAATATGGAAAAGAATTATAAGGAGAACAGAAGAACAAAGGAATTTATTTATAATATTTGGAACGCAAAATTCGTGTAATATGATTTGACAAATAATAATAGATGATGATATAATTTATTTTACGCCAAGTCTGCTGCCAAGTCTTTTGAAACAACAGCCCGCCAAGAAATTTCGACTTTATTCGAACGTTTCCGTATAAAAAAAATTTGCCACCCTTTTTAATTAACACAAACTTTTCATAGACTTTTTTTTTTTTGACTTTTTTTTTTAACTTTCAAAAAAGACAAATATATTATTAATATAATAATAAAAGAAAATAGGTCATCCGAAAAAAAGGAAGAACGATCGTTTCTTCGTTTTTTGAATTATGGCTTCAACAACACGTACTTATGATTTTAGATCTGATGAATCGATTCGTTTAGGAATCAATCCTAAACTACCTATGAGTGAAAAAAGTTATGATAGAAGAATTATTATTTTGTTGGTTATTACTCCCATTTGGACTTTGTTATTTACTATTATTCCAGTTGTTACAAAATTTCAAGGTGTTGCCGCTGATATATATCGTAAGTCAAGATTTTAAGATTATCATATTTATAATTCTTTTAATCCTTCCGTTTTATAATAATAATTTTTTTTATAGGGTTTTTGGAACCTGTAGTTTCAATTCCATTGCAATATTTTATTATGGTTTCATCGGAAGTGTTTATTGATAGTACACAAGGGGGCCGACAATTTTGTAATTATCATTTTAAATCGATATTAATATAATAATTATTATCTAATGTATTTATTTTGAAAAAAAAATTCTTTTCTCTTTCTAGTATTTGGATTAAGTGAACGATCGTTTTTAAACATATGGTTCTTAATAGGCGCAGCACTTTATGCACAAGGTAAAAATGTAGGAATATATATATGTATGATTTTTGTTAAATCGCAATTACACGCGATAATGTTATATTCTCAATCATTAAAGGTGCTGGATTACATTCGACGGCAATTCTTGCTAAACACTCGATTGAAGATGTGATAACATCACATCCGGAAATTGTACAACAATATCCCGTACTTAATGATGTCCTTTATTATTTTCAAGAAACTCTTGAACATACTGTAAATATTTAAATAAAAACTTTTTTTTTTAAAAGAAATATTTATATATATACTTATAATAAATGTTAACTTTTTATAGATCGGACATTATTTATACGCGACAGGATTTTTAATAATAACTTGGGCACAATTATTCGCATATCGTAGACAAAAACATGACGGAATAGATTCACTTAAAGGAACATTATGGTGGATAACAGGAGGAATATTATTTGGTTTATTACATGCATTTGTTGCAATCGAGTTTCCTCATGGATCTTTAGTTATTTTAATTTATTTATTAATAGTTGGAATTGCAATTACACTTCACTTGTATAGATTTAAAATTTTGTTTACCAAAGGAAGAAGATTAGTATTACAATCTTATTTAATTGGTTATACTACGGCACTTGTAATTGATTTAATTTGGATTGCTGTTGTTGGTGGATTTAAAAATAGGAAAGATACTGGATTACTTGCTCATTGAAGATATAAAATATCAATTAAACTCGGTATCTTATTGAAAACATAAATATTAAAATAATAAAGTTTTGGCCATATTGAGCTTATATACTGTATGTGGTATGTACCTTAATAAAAAAATAAAATAAAATGTTTTTGACGATCAAATATACTATAATAGAGGCATTTATTTTTGAATAAAACGATTCATTTACTTTATTATTTAATAAAACTTTTACAAATAGTAAATAAAATTATTAGGAAAACTGATAATACATTAGAAAAAAAAAAGTCTATATTTACAATTAATTAATTATATCTATGATCACGAATATCTACTGTACATTATTAAATCTATATTTTTTTAAAGTCTGTTCTATAAATTCATATAGTTTATAAATCTAATTATAATAATTATAATTGAATGATAATGTATAAGGTAGATTTAATAAAAACGGATCAATAACATTCTCTGAACCTAATGATTGGTTTAATAAAACTAAATCTTCATATGATGGATTATAAACAGTAGGAGGTTGAAAAGAAGGTTCTGCAGTCATAATCATAAATCGAGGATGTTGTGCAGGAATAGGAGCATTACATATAATATCAAATTGTGTTGGTGCTGCCTGTTGATATAATCCTTCGGAAAAATAAAGATTTAATAATTGTTGTTGTTCTGAAAGGTCAATAAGTTGTGATGGTTGGGCTGTTGATTCTTCACATATTTCATTTGATGTATCCGATATATGAAAAACTTTATAATATATATACATATAACGATAAGGATAAAACGATTATATAAATGTGAAAAGAGAAGCCAAAATATTTTTTACCTGAAGTTTGGTTTTCATCGATGGAAAAAGATGAAGACGAGTTAAGAATTTGATATTGTTGTGTATCGATTACTTGTTGTTCACTTGTTGTTCTTGTCATCGATAATTCACTTATAGATGGGGAAATATCTGATAAATCTGATACATTAAAATTTTAGAGTAAAAAAAAAAAGATTGTTTAAAAACTTTTTTGAAAACCTAAATATATATTACCTGAAGTTTGATTTTTCTCGAAAGAAGAATTAATAATAATTCGATATTTTCGACTATTCCCACTTGATTTTGATCTTTTATAAATTTTTTTTTGTCGCTTTTGTCGATTTTGTCGATTAGGAGAAAATTTATAATCTGGATAAACTATGCTATGTATTTCTTTTGCGATTATAGATGCTTGATTCCAAAATTCACGTGCGCGTTTAGGTAAAGATTTCCATAATAAGGAAGCAGCTTTAGAAGATTCTCCTACGGGCATTGGATGATTTATTTTACATAAACCTTTGGAAATATCTCTTCTATATAAAAAAAATTTATTTTGAGGTCTTGGTACTTTTTTGGCTCTGGAACGGTTTGAGGGTGCTAATAATTCCATTAAATTTAAACTTGTTTGAATATCATGATATTCATTAACAAGTTGATTTATCAAAGTACATATTTTTGGATTTTTATTATTTAAATTAATATATTGATCTTTTAATGGAATTTGAGTTTTGATTAATGTTTCTTTATCTAAAGTTTCTAAATTATTAAATGAACGTGAAGACATATTATTGCGTGTGTATATATGTAACGAATGTATGCGCGTGTGTCTTTTTTTTTTTTAAAAAAACAAAAAAAAAAAGTAAAATAAAATACGAGAAGATGAAAAATTATTGTTTTTATACTATTAATAATAGACAGTACATATAATTACGGAGGAGGTAAATGAGGTTTATAACTGCTTAGTATTTGTGAATATTATGCGATTCAAAGATCATAGATATTTCATAATTTTAAAGCTTAAGGGAGAAAGGGAAAAGAAGGAGAGAGAGAAAAAAAAAATTGGGTATGAAAATCTGACGAGATTTCGTTACCATTTTATATTTAATCTTGAATGGTTATGACGAAAACATGATCTCATAATTTCTTTTTTTAAAGAAACGGTATAAAGGTATTATTTTTATATGTATATAAATATATTATTACAATAAATAAATTTTAGAATCATTTTAGAAAAACAAAAAAGAAAAGGGAAGAAATCTTTATATTGAATTATTTCCTTTCATGGAAATAATCTTAATTAATTCAAAAAAAAAAAAAAAACGAAAATTTATTTTGAGTGTATTACAAAAATTTTAAAGTTACAGCGATTTAAAACACATATATCCCGATGGATATATTATCTTTAACGAGGTTCCTTCTTTTAAAAAAATTAAATACATAAATTATCAAATTAAATACAGTAAACTATGCCCGATTTTATTGTTGTCACGTGAATGGTAATAGATCCTTTGTTAACCGAATGTTTTATACCCCCGAAATTATATATTAAAACAAGGAAAAAAATTTAAAAGACGTATTAATTATAAGGGATGGGATTCTCTAAGTTAAAATTTTCTAGAAGATATAATTAATCTAATTTATTTTAGAATTAATTGTCCTTGTACTGTACATTTTTTTATTTAATTTTTTTTTTTTTATATACAAAAAACTTTTTTTTTTTAAAAAAAAAAAGAATTTTTATTTTTATTTTTATTTTAATTAGAATTTAAAATAGGATGTTCAATAACATAATATTGGTATTGTCGACAATAAAATTCTGCTCCAATGAATTGGTTGGCGTTAAATACTAAAAATTAGGTCATTTAAATAATAATAATAATAATAATACGATTTCACAACGCGTCAAACTTTTTACTTCATTGTTTAAAAAATAGGAGTAATTAATAAATATAGTATATAAGTTTCATTGGATAAATTTTTTCCATTGAAAACCAAATTCTTCAAATAAACCATTAGAAAGTTCCATCGGATAATTTTTATATCCCTACAAACTTTATCGCGTCAACTGATCAAATTTACTGCGTTAAATTTAGTTCTACTAGTTGAGATAAAGAGTAAGAAAGACAAAGAATTATAATGACATAAAGAATGCTAATTATTAAAAAATATGATTTCTAAATAAGTACAAAATGAATTTTCAAAAACAATATCTCTACGGTATATTTGATATACGATGATAATAAAATCGGTACTTTATTCAATCAATATAATAATCAATTTAATAATTAGGAAAGCTCATTTAATATACTATGCTAATTTTTTGTTTATTTTTAAAATATTTTAATTGTTAGTATATAGGGAATGGATATATATGACGCCTAGTAATTTTTTTTTGACATTAGTCCGGCATCAGTCACAGAAGGGTAATATAACTATAAAATTTTCAGATTTAAATTCATCAGGGATTGGTTCATATTTTACTATTTTTTTTTAAAAAAAAAAAATTAAGAATTTAGTTAGTATAAAAAAAAATGTATATATATATATATTATATATTACTTATATAACTTACAATAAAATCCGAGATTTTTTCCGAAATTTCTTTGACATCTAACAGTATTCCAGGTTGATAAAATAATTATTATCCAAAATAGAACTGTCAAACCAAATAATGAATTAAATAATGTTTCGTATTTAAAACAAAACTGTAATGTTGGATTTTGAAGATAACAAAAATCGGTTGATATTTTATACAGTAATACGGCTTGGAATAAATTTCCAAAATATACAATATATATTTTTTTTGATTCATCCCTAACCTTAAAAAGAAAATAACATTAAATAAAATAAAATAAAACTTTGTAAAAGAATAAATTTATTATTAAATAATTATATTTTTTACACTTACCCCTTTGAGCATAAAAAATGCATAAAATAAGATTATAAGATTTAATGGTATAGCATAATGAACAGCATTACGAAAATTATAAAGGCTATCTCCAACTAATACTCTACTCTGATAGACTCTTATTGTATTCCAAAATACAATTGAATAGAAGGTAGTCCAAAATCCTAACACCATTGTTTTTGCGTGAAAAAGAGGGAATTGTAATTGATAAATCGAATCCATTTCTAATTATTAATAAGTAAATATAATAATAATTAAAAAAAATTTAATAAATGGAATAAAAAAAAAGTTTGTTTATTCATTTACCTATTATATCCTCTCTTTTTGAATACGGATATTTATATCTCATGGGCCATATTCTAATTAATTAAATAGATTTTTATAAGTTTTAAAATAATTACATATCAAATTTATCATTAAAATATTATTGTTACCTTCTTTTCCAAAAATAATATAAAATTACACCATAAATGGCTGTGAATAAAACTAAAAAGAAAAGTAAAATGATTGCCGATGTATAATATACTGTATTTTTATAAAAGAAGCATTCTTCCGGTAATTCAGAACAAGCATTATTTTGCGTATATAGGAGAGATACACCTACGATTATAGGAAATGTATGAACGCAAAGAAATGCAAGTCCGTGAAGTATCGTTCGACTATAAAACTATAAAGTAAACCGTTAAAAAAATCGAAAGTGATTTACCAAATTTATAAAGTTACTTACCATTATTATTCCAGATACTATTGGAAAAAATGTCAATAGAATATTCACAAAATTATTTATAAATTTTCCTGTTGATATTAAAAATAAAATAAATAGAATTAAATATCCTATTACGTCTATTAAAAATATGTATAGGAATATTTTCTCAATGTAACTAATGCGTTTATGGTAATTATAAATTATGGTTTGAAGTGAATCAACTTCCATTTTAATAACAAGTTTGAATTTCGAAATTGGCTTTTTTTTTATAATAATTTAAATTTGTAAAAATACAACTATATATAATTTTTTTTGTAAACAAAGTTTCTTTTTTTAAATGATTCTTTCATTTCTTTGTAAGTGTAAAACGTCATCTACAAACAAAGATGTTACAATAAGTATTTTCTAACTTGTGATTCGTAAGATATTCAATAATTACGGATTTACATAGTATAAAGTCTCAAATTATGCAAACTTTTTATACAAATATTCTGTTTTTTTTTTTACTCATATTTATTGGTGTAAATTATTATTTCTTGAGCATTTGTTAATTTACAAGATATTTAAATTACATTATAAATATATTTCAGATTCATTACATTATACAGTTTTTCAACATTTGAAGTACAAACTTTTTTGATATAAATCTAATTTTAAAAATCTAATTTCGTTTACATAAAACTTCTTTGTAAATGTGATAGGTAGGCTCATACGACTGCGCTTTATTTTTTCTTATACGATCAGGTGCTATTTTGTAGATCGATCACACAAAAAGCCACATTAGTCAAATACGGTCATTCGTACGACTGAACCGTTTTTAATCTAATGAGTAAACTAGCTTTCATTCTGACATACTGTACTACATACATAATTAATATATATACACTCGTTTTAAGCAACATGAATAACTTTAATAACTCTACTCCTGATGCCTTAAGATATCCAACATCAATAAATGTATCTTGGATGACAAATTGCAAATGAATAACAGCAGTCTCCTTCGGAATATCAGTCATAGCTCTGAGAAGGAAATACAGAGATCTCTTGATTATGATCAACAATTCGTATCTTTTCCCACAAAATCCAGATGGAACAATATGTCAGAGTCAAGAGAAGTAGAACTACAGGAATTGTGTGAAAATGAACCCTTGGACTCACTTAACCAGGTTGAAGCCAGATATTCTGATCAAAATATGCACAATCAATATGTGAATGAAAAAAAAGATTCCACTTTATCAGAATTGCACAACTTGCCAGGTTACATTTGTGAACAGCTAAATAAAAATAATCATTTTGGGTTTCACCAGATCACAAACAAAGATTCATTAGATTTTGTAGATGCGGAATATATTGAATATCTTAATGAAAAATTTGGAATTACTGATATTCAACCAGTATTTATAGATCATTCTGGATTTGTCATCTGGTTATTGGATAAAGATGGTAATATGTATGAATGGGATGAAATGCAACAAATCCTAAGATATATGGGAAAAGATCTTATAGATGGTCTCACAAATAATTTTATATATCCAGAAAATATTTGTGAAGTCATAGAGGACACAGGTGAGTGGATTCCTGTAAAGGAGTTCAAATGTCAAATGGAAGAAAAAGCAAAAAGAATTTGGAATAACCATATAATTTTAAAGAATATCAAATTAAGAAATTAGAAGAACATTTGCTTATCTTGCATATTTGTAACAACCAAAATAATGAAATATAAAATATATTCAGTTGTGATTTCTGATTTCATAATTACAGTGTTGTAATTAATACTGTATATAAGTATTTAAATATATAGATTTGTAACAATTAAAATAATCAGTTGTGATTTCTGATCTCAAATTTGCAGTATTGTAATTAATACTGTATATAAGTATAAAGAATTCTTCAAAAAAATTTTATTGAAAAATAAATATAATAGTTTGTGTGATTTATGACAGTTTTATGCTAAATACAGCTATTATGCTTTCATTTTAAATATAATTTTTTGCTAACTACTAACTATATATTAATGAAGTTTAATTGACTTAGTACTATTTTCCATAAGATTACCTGTCAATCTTATTCTTTTGATTTTCCTATATCAAGAACTGAGACTAGCTTCTGCATCTTCTCTAATAACCATGCAATATATTTGAAAATCTTTCTACCTTAGTTTGCAAATCTTTATCTTTATATATAATGGTTACTGGTTCTGATAGCTTAAATAATAACTTTTTTCTCATTATACAAATATTTTAAAAAATATCACTTTTACATCTGTAACAATTCCAAAAGTTTTTCCTATAAACACATCTTCTTTATTCATCTTATTAGCTTTACACTTATAGTTTGATAAAGCTGATTTAAGTTATATAGTATTTTGAGCAATACCCTTAAAAAATTCTCATTCTTTACTTCTATTATACTAATAGTTTTTAGACTGTAACTATT
Organism: Glomus cerebriforme; assembly: GCA_003550305.1. Taxonomy (NCBI): domain Eukaryota; kingdom Fungi; phylum Glomeromycota; class Glomeromycetes; order Glomerales; family Glomeraceae; genus Glomus; species Glomus cerebriforme. The sequence goes on along the minus strand of QKYT01000114.1, from coordinate 152,360 downwards.
GGACTTTATGATATTTTTTTCTGATTGAAACTCAAACTTACCCTCATATAGATTTATTTCAGTAATAAAATACAAACAAATATAATGTAATTTTAATACTTTATTTTTACTAGTTGGAATAGCCTTAAGATAGACATTTAGCTTAGCTATAAGATGTTTAAGTATTATTTAAAAAGAAGTATCTTTCAGATTTTTATGCTTACAGATAAAAGATGGGAATATTAATAATAACAGATTATTTAACAATTAAGTTCTGAAGTTAAATTTGCCATCACTGCTTTTGCAGATAACATATAATGGATAGGCTAGTCAAAAAATAATTTATAGAATACTATGAATATTTTAAATATTTTTTTTTTAATATTAATGACATAAAGATTAATGGCAAAAATCCTTTAACCTTACTCTTCCAAAAAAAATAATTAAATATTATTATAGGTAATAATAATAATAGAGTTATAATTCAAATACTTAATTACAATCTTTTAAAAAGAATATTAGAAGAGTGATTTTTTAGCAAATCTTAATCATATTCTAATATTTCTATGGCTAAAAAAGAAATTAAGATTATTTGTAATCTAATTAAATACAAATGACTTACAATAAGATAACTTATTTATGTCAATAATAAAATGTTGATTCTATAATTACAGTAATGTTGATATGTGGTCAGGAGAGTATTTGATAAAGTATAAGAATCAGATTGCATCAAAGAAGTATTATTTTCTTATATTTCATTTTTACAAATCAATAGTTTTATGTGACAAGTTATATTTTTTTATTTAAAGATGTATTCATAATTTATATGATGTATTCATCTATATTAATATTAATACAATTAAGATTACTTGGCAAAACTAGGAAGTTTAGCAAATAAACAAAATAATGAAATATCATAATTTGACAAAATTATATTAAAGTTTTATTAAAAAGTTAGTAAAACTTGTCGAAACCTATTATAAATAGCAAAATTGATAAAACTTTGCAAAACTATAATAAAACTATAGTAAAAATTTGGCAAAACTAAGTGTAAGATTTTAGAAAAGTTTAAATAAGCAATCTTAAATACAATAAATACAATTAATTTGTCTAAAAAAAAAATATTATAATATTATCTTTAACATTAATATATATTGTAATTCAATATGTTATTCTTACCTATCTTTACTATTTATAAACACAAATTAGATCTTTCTAAAATAACTATTAATTACATTATTAATTATCTAGAATTAGTCACTCCACATTATAGTATAAAGAAAACTTAAGTCACAAATTTATTAGTTTATCTCAATATCCCAGAAGTAATCAGAGATATTATTTACATAATTTTCAAGAATTGTCAATTAGATCTTAACTTAATATCACCTATTTTTAATTATATAGTTTCTTTTTTAAATCTAAAATTATCTCTATACTGTCTATATTTAAGAATGTTTATTCACATGTAAGCTATTCAAATTACTATAACCTTTCTGCTGATAGATTTAGAATTATAATCCATTAAAAGTACTGACCTATTACAAAAAATTTGATCTTATCCAACTACTCAGATGGTACATTACATTTAATTAAAATGACTTCAAAATATAATATTTATTACAAATTATTACAATATACGAATTTTCAAAGTAAGATACCAAATTTCTATTCATTTCTTCAGTTATTAGGTCAGAAATTTATTATATTTTTTATGCTAAAATTTTCATATAACATCTATTCTCTTAATCTGCCTTCAACCTTATCTTTAATTAATAAAGAGAAAAAAAAATAAATCTATTTTACTTACAATAAAGATTACCTTTATGACTATATCTGTTTAAAGTTCTTAACCAATCTCATCATTCCCAATCTTATCATTACCAATCTTATCATTCCCAATTTTATCATTTCTGATCTTATTATTTTCAATTGAACATTACATCTATTTCTTTATTTATAATAAATAAGTGATTTAGTACTAAAATTAGAGAAATACTCTAAAGAAAATTATTCTCTTACTGATATAAATTTGATAATAAATAAGATGATAAGTTGGATTAATCTTATATTTTCTCTATATCTTAAGTTTATTTGCAAGTAATAGAAAGTTTTAAGAAATTTCTGGAGATCTTTTATTTTTTTTAGATTTATATATTTAATCTGTATGTTCTATATAAAATGAAGAGGAATACCTTAATCATGTCTAACATATATTATAGTATTCTTCTTACTAATCATATTATTATAAACAAACTATATATCAAATAATATGTATTAAATTCTAAATTTCAAAATAGATTGTCTGCTTATTTATATAAATACATGTCTATTAAAAACTAATTCTTTAATATTTTTATAAATAAATCATTATTAGTAATATAAAATCTCATTAAAATAGGCATTAGTTAGATTAATAAAAACTATTGTAATATATAATTTCATCGTAATATCACTAGAGTAGAATTGGAAGCCATCTTTACTGTGATTTTAGCTATTTCTTTTAATTACCAATAATCAAATTTTAATAAATAGTTTAAATCATATTATTTACATAAATAATTATAGTAGTAGAAACTTTTTAATCATTTACTTATTTTAAAAATAAATCATTTGATTAGTAGACTGATTAAAGTCAAAAAATATAGTAATATATAGGTATAAATGGTAATAATCTAGTAGCTGATAAACTTGTTAAAATTTAGTAATAATATTTATTTATAAAATACCACTATTACAACTTCTAGCACTTTAAGAACTTTTGTTAAGTTACTATATAATACATTAATAGTTGTTAATTGATTTATAATTTTTTACAACTATGATATATATAATATATATAGTTTCATTTACTGAAAGATATTATAAATTACTTTCACTATATATAATAATGATTTATGTTTTATTCAATATTTATAAAAGTTTTTTTAAAAGGCTAAAATTGTTAAATTTAGTATTCTCTATAATTAATATAATAAGAAAAAGGATTCTTATAAATACTAGAATTGCAAATATTTATATTATAATTACTCTATAAAAATATTACTTTACTATACAATATTCAGATCTTACTGATATTTGAAAAAAAATTAAAGATAAAGCTATTATCAATCTTCTCTTCTTATAAAAAACTCCTAAATATACTAGTAAAAATCTCATTATATAGATTTGATAATTTAGTATTAAGATTTTGCAGTTCTTATTGTACAGATATAAAAAATTAGCTGAAATTTGGAATACAAATTTTAACTAATAATAATTTACTTTGTTGTATAGATTTACAATAAAAATTGCCTTTATGTACAAATTTACAATAAAATCTTACCTTTATGTATAGATATACTTCAAAATTAAGGGTTTATTATACAAAAATCTATATTAAGAATATTTGATATCCTTTTTATATCTTATTATTAATTATCATTTATCTTTTTTTTTTTTTTTAAAAAATTTAATTATAAGTATAAGTTCTAGTAAAAGTAATAATTTATCTAAAAATAATAATAAAGAAAATTTAAGTATTTTCAGTGAAATAACAAATAATTTTATTTATAGAAAAAGAAAAAGTACTGCTTTTTGTGTAGTAATTCAAAATAAACTCAAGATAAAAATATAAAATAAAAAATAAAAGTCTATTAGAAAAAACTTTACTAAAAAAAATTTTAGAGAATAAATTATATAATTTATATAGTAATAATAAGCATATTTATTATTAAAGTTGTTAAAAACTAATAACTTTACATATAAAATTAAGTTAAAGAAACATATTATTACTTTAATACATATTAAAAATTTCTAAAAGTAATACAAAAAGTTGAATAAAAAAAAAGCATTTTATTTTTTTAATATCATTTTTTAATAAAATAAATAATGCAGATAAAAAAGACATAGATTGGAAACTTGGATATGCTATGACTATTCATACTAGTCAAGAAATAATCCTTAAAGCTTCATAGTATATTTGGGTCATTGATAAAAACTTAACCTAGGATAACCTAATATATTTGGCAGTTGGTTATATAATATATTTAAGCTAACTTATTTGAGTTGAAACACCTAAGAGATTAAGAAAACAAAAAAAAAAGTTAGCTAGAATACAAATTGAGACTGTCTATTCAGGAAAAACTTATTGGATATATGAATTAGGACAAGAAAAAAGGTCATGAATTTGATCTAACAGTCAACTATATCTTCAAGTTAAAATATAATCAAGAAACAAATATGCATTATGTTTTATTTTATTGAAATTTGAATGGAATTGGTCAGGAGATATATTCCAGTGAACAGTAGATTAGATTCACAATAGTTTGGGACATATCAAAGGGAATGTATGCCTTACTTGTTTTGAATATAACTGAAATCATCGAGTCTAGATCATGATAGTGACTAGAATAGTGATTTGCAATGTTAAGTATATATAATTAATCTATATGAAATAATAATTCACAATTTAATTTATCATAATCCAGAGTGATGATCATAAGCATCACACAGATTTCTGTAGTAATGATATAATGGCTGATCCTCAAGGTTACATAGCAGATCTGTAAAACATTATTTTCATATATTGAAAAAAAATAATCATATTAACCAGTATCTCTATTTTTTTTTATACAATATGACCAGAGAAGAAAAATGTGAAAGAAGATCTAGTTGCAATACAGAACTTACTGTAAAAGTTAATAATATCAATAAAAGCATATGTTATAAAAGGCTGAGAAACTTGCAATTCCAAGATCACCAGGCATAAAATTAACTATATGTAGATCTATATATGAAAAAGTATAAGGATTTCATTTGCATGTACTCTGTCTACTTATTTCATTTGTGTTCAGAAAAAATAAACCATTTTAGATCTTATTATACTGTTAATCTTTTTTTGAATCTAGTGAGAAAAAAAAGATATAAAGTATAAAAGAACTCATAAAAGTTTAGCTAACCTTTTTACCAATTATAGTTCCTTCTAAGTGTCTTTCTATTGAAAGAAATAATTTAAATAATAGCAAATAATTGTGTAATAATATAAGTCTTAAATATGACTAATAACATTAAACAAATTGAAGATGTTGGGAGAATATCAATAGATGTTTTTCTTTATGCAGGGTTTAATACTGTTAGAGATTTGAAGGAGAAAGTTAGTTATACGCAATGTATTCAAGAAGTAATTGATGTACTTAAAAAAGAAAGATCTCAATATGATGATATTTATTGGAAAAATCTTGCTTACCACTACTCCAGAATAATTGAATGAGTGAAAAATGCTGAAGCATATTCCTTTATTCTAAGCCAATATATGTGTACTATAACTTTTGACTGGATGGATGATTCTGTTGTACAGTAAATCCAATAGGTACTCTTATGATAGAATAGTGTTTGAGAGATGGCTTAAAAATAAACTATATGATCTTTAATCATGACAGTCTCTTATTATTGATCAGATTTATACAAATAGAAATCTTAAAGATACAATTGATCATTACAAAAATAACTTTTTTCACTTTATGATACCATTTACAAACTAATATGTACTGTTATATTTTCACATCATGTAAAGTGATATATTTGCAATTTTTATGTATTATTGTTCACTTCTGGTGACATTTATTTTATAAATTCAAGATAGTAATAAAGTTTTCAAGCATTATATGGAAGAGATTTTGGATAGGTTGCGTTCCTATGAAACTTTACAGCCAGATAGTTTGGAGGTCATGTGTAATAAATATGTTATAGCATTTCTTTATGCTTCCATTCATATTGTTATGGATATAACAGACAAGAAGCTTAGCATGTGTCCTTAGTATGAAATAGTTAGTGAAAAAAGCTGAGGTTAGGTCGATTATACAATCAAGGTAATTTTTTTTTATTATTTCAGTTACACTTGCAATTATATTAACTTATTACTAATATGAACTATAAAAATATATGGATAGGAGGCTGAAGACCTTATCTGTATTACAGAGAATAAATAACATAAGATTTCTGTAGGTATCACTCAAAATATTAAACAGCTTAAGAGCGTATGTGAGATGAATAAGAGGAAGAAAAAGCATGGTAATAATGATTTTGATTATCTCTATGGTATCATCACAACAGATTGAGACTGGCACTTCCTTCTATATAGCTCTAGAAAAATATCTAAGGTAAGTGACATTATGTATTCAATTGAATTTACCAAGAAGACTTTAGAACTAAATTCCAAGTCATATCAATTATTATGTGATAGTGTGAAAAAGGTTTTGTGTATAATTATAGCTTTATTAAAGGATAGGATATATGTGAAGGATGAACTGAATAAAAAAAGAGTCAGGATAAAAGATTATCGATTGAAAAAATAATTGGCCATAAGTATTTCACATGTATATTAATCTAGATGTCATGTATCATAGGCATAATCCTAAACTTTATATTTATTTTCTGCATGTATTAATAAAAAATTTTTACTTGGCAATTTTTTGAGATAGTCCATCCTGCAAATTTTTTTATTTTGAATGTTTATATATAATGTATTAGTTATATATAGATCATATTATCTAAGTTTAAATTATTAAAATAGCATATCACTGAATTTGAAGCTGAAAATATAAACCTTAGAAAAAAAATCTTAGAGTTTGATACTGAAAGAGCTGAATTTAAGTGCAGAATTTTTGAGGCTTTAAAAATGACTGAGGAAGAGAGAACGAAACATGGTACTAAAAATGCTAAACTCAAGGCCATAATCAAGAAATTAAAATTTGAAAATGTTGAATTTAGAGATAAATTCATAAAAGTAGAATAGAAGCAAACATTAAATAATAATACTTTTAATAATAACCCATCTAACTTCAATTCTGATACTTCATTACCAAGAGAACTGATACCAGAAGTTTTACCTGTTAGCTTCAAGTTATTGAAGGAAATGGAGATAGATATTTTCTTAGACAAGATATAAAAAAAGAAGGTTAGTAATAAGATTAGGCAATACAATAGGGAAAAGAAACTCCTGCATGAATTGGTTAATCAAGAGGTATCTTCAATTTTTCAGGATATTTTTTCTGTGAAGGGTCATGATGATCAGAGCAGTTCAGAAAATTTGGAAAAAAGTGGGAACTCCATCACGAATCATGATGATTGGCAAAAAATATTCTGATTATTACTATGTCTCAGAAAAATGATGATGACATTAAGTTTACTAAAAATCAGGTTATAGAGCAAGAATTAACAAAGAAATTGCTTAATGATTATCATTTCTGTGATTTTTTTATGCTAATCAAAAGAAAATCAAAACAATATCTAAATGCGATATAATCAAAAAGATTTTGCATGCATAATAGAGAATCTGATTATCATTACTATTTAAAGTCAGTTATGGTTTTTGTATGAAATCGATCGATGTTATTAATAAGTCATATATAATTTTTTAGCATTCTAGATTCACTAAATCCAAACTGATCAAAATTTGTAATGCAGTAGATAAGCTACATTAATCACCCATTTTTACTATTTTGGGAATAAACTATACACGTAACTTTGGGTGAACTAATATGGGCAGGATAAAAATCTTTATTTTGCTATATCATGATCCTCAGAATGCAAATCAGGGGTATTTTGCATATGTAATGAAAGAACTTTTGGCAAACATGTAAGCAACATGGTTAATTTTTGCAGGATTTATTACAGCAAAAAGCAATGCAAACTACGCAAAACATTTTTATTGGCCAGTATTTTTACATATGTTAACACTATACTTTTATGATTATTATATTGTGTATTTCAATACAAATTTGAAAATAGAGGTCTTTTATATACAATTAAAATTCACTCATATAAGTTTAAAACTTATTCCAAACTCTTTTCAAATATGTTGTAAAATCAGATGAATGGAAACAACTGATGCTGTTAAACTATCTGAAGAAATTCCTTGAAAAATTCCTTACAATGTATTATATTTATCAAAAACTAAAGAACCTGAATCTTTAGAAGCACCTATATATACAGTAGGATGATAAGAAAAAAACAATCTAAAAATAAACCCAAATAATTTTTGCTAAACAGATACTTACCAAATCTTTTTTTAGGCTTTCTAACAACTAAAGTTTTCACATAACCAAATTTACAATTAAAAAAATTTTCAACTTATCCTCTACTACTCCTTTAGTATAATTTGTTATCCTACCAACTTTATGAATTTCATATTTATTTTCAAGGTTACTCACGGAATCCTTTGCACTACTTATACAAAAAATTTGTAAAATTTAATTCTAGACATAAGTGTAAAAGATGCAAACAGTATAGGTATTATGCTAAAATCTGCTAAACTTCAATATAATAATTTTAGACTAAAATTTTATTAAGATTCATTATTTATTAAAATTTTGGTTTTAATTATTGAGTCATTAAAATTTAATAATGTTTATTAATTTTATTAATTTTATTATTTTCATTGATTGTTAGGACTATTAGGTTATTAGAAATATAAAAAGTTAGGAATCAGAATTATTGGTTATTAGAAATGTTAGATCATTGAATTATTAAGAGCATTAGTTATAATCATTAGAATTATCATTAGTTATTAAGTTATTAGGTTATTAGAATTATATTATAGAATAATAAGTTATTAGGTTGAGGTTGATAAAAGAGATTAATCTAATTCTATTTCAGTTACAGTAAATATTAAAATTATAAATAGAATAGAATCTATATTAAATATGAAAGTTAAAATAAGACAATTTATTATGAGTCAATATATATATCACTCACAGTATAATTAAATTATAATAAAATAAAATAGTTTCTCATTAATAATAATAAAATATATATCAAATAAGTATAATTATCCAATTAATTACTGCTACTAGACTAATTTTACTTAACAAAAATCTTACTAAATTTTTTTTAGTAAAACTAACTAAAATTTATATATGTAATAAAAATAGTCTATACATTTAAATAAACTAGCATATATTGTTAAAAAATTTTTTATTATAATTATATAATATTGTTTATATACATAGTATACAAATAGAAATTATTTTCTGATTAATATTAAAATTAATAAATTAACTAATTAAATTAATTAGTTAATAAATTTTTTAATTAATTAATTATTTTAATTAATTAATTATTTTAATTAATTAATTATTTTAACTAATTAATTAGTTAGTTAATCTTAACCAATTTTAAGTTCTAATTAAAAAAAAATATACAATTTAAAAAAACTCATAAAAATCTTTTTTTTATTAAATAAATAAAAAGTTATTATTCTTTTATAAAAAAATTTTACTTATACTTTTAATAGTTATATAAATAACTCTTAAATAGTCAACCAAATAATTTGTTAAATTAATCTAAATTTAATAAATTGAATTAATAAATTATTAATATAATGTTAAAATAGGTTAAAATTTTAATTTGATCTAATTAATCTATTAATTTGAAACTAAATATAATAGATACTATATATTAAATTTTTTTTATTATTTTATTAAATAATAATTCTATAATTACTAGATAATCAGTAATTTAATAAAATATTAAAATTTAAAATTTTAGTATTTTAATTATACTATTTGATAATTTGTGAAATTGTTTAATATCCAAAAAGATAAAACTACTACTATTAATTAAAACAAATTAAAATAAATACAATTTCATTTTTTATACAATTATTAAATATTAAATAATTATGCAAAATATTAAAATATTAGTATAATAATATTTGCATAATTATATTATTTAATATTTTTTGAAATTGTTTAGTATTTAGTAATCATAAAAAGATAAATTTATTATTATTCAATTTTTTTCAATAAAATAATTCTAATAATAGTGGTTTTATTTTTTTATAATTATTAAAATTCTTATTTTTTAATAAATATAATATGAATATTTTAATTAAGAATAATTTTTTAATATTTTAATTTTAAATTTAGAAATATTAATAATTTTATATAAAATTATAGAAAATCAAGATTTAATCAGTTAAAATAATACAAATGTAATTAAAAATTAATTAAATTTATTAAAATAGTAATATATATTATATATCAAATATTAATTTTATAAGAAATCCTACCTTTCATCTTTAAGTAAGATTTTTTCAACCAAATACATATATAGTATTAATTTTAATCAATAAAAATGCTTAATTTTATATTACATAATATTTTGCTTTATTTCATTATCTCTAAAATATTATCTAATAAATGTGACTCTTGCATCTTGTATTATATTAAAAATTAATTTTTGCATAAAAGAAAGAAATATTGTAAAATAATTTAAATAATAAAAATTAGTATATTATTAGATAGATTAGTTAGATTATTTTAGATAATTTGACCTAATTTGATTTAGTTAACCTAATCTGATCTAACTTTTTTAGAGTTCTATTATAAGTATTATTCAATAAGTCTATTTATAATATATATAAATTTTTAGATTAATGAAAAAATTGTAATAAAATATTATAATCAAACTAATTTTAATATTGTTGTTAATCTAAAATGAACTAAATCATTTACCATATTTTATTAAAAATAAGCATCCCTTTTTTGCAAGGATTTTATGTGAAAAAGTTTGGGGTGGTGCTTATTTTTGCTGGGTGCTTATTTTCAATAAAATATGGTAAATGAATAGTAAATAATTAAATATTAATTATGCAATCCTTAAAAGCTTCATATTAATTAGTAGTCATGTTTACATTTTTTTTGGTTAAATTTTTCAGTTATTAATTAAAATTTTATTTATTAAAAATTATAATAATAATTATTTAGTTCTAATATAATATTAATTATTTATTAAAAGAATAAAGAAAAAAGTAAAATTACTAAAAAAAGGTAAAGTCATTTAATGAAAAAGCTTTTTTATTTATAAAATACAGTGAATAAATGCCATTTTAATTATTTTGTAGCACTGATTTGCGAAGGGTTATTTTGCATCAAATCGATTGATAATAAAAGGGAACTACAAAATAATTAATTGAATAAGTAAATAAGAACATTGATTTTATAATAATAAATAATTAGCATGATTAGTCTGAGGTAGTGCTGTATTATTTGAAGACTAAATTCCCTTTGCCTTTGCTCTTCCATTTGTTTTCTTTCTATATCTCTTCTTTTATGTTCTTTCTTTTGTATTCTTGATTCTCCATTCTTTGATACATTAGATCTTCTAGTAAATCCTTGACCTGTCAAACATCAGACTTATGAGCTTTTTGTGGGCTTCTTCTTGATTGAATTCAGATTCATTCTTTCGTTTATTTCGCCCAGTAATTTCATCAAATGGAGCTGCTACTTCTTCATTATCAAGGTTACCAAGATTCAAACTATTATCTAACATTTTTGGAGTTAAACTTGGAAGTATTTCTTCTACTTCTGTTTTATATCGAACTTCAACTGGATCATTACCACTTTGCTTATTATGATCCATATCATCCTAAAGAAATTTTTTAATAAAAATAGTTTTTAAATTAATAAATACAAAAAAAAAAAATAAATAAGTTACCTTGTAACTCTTTTTAATGTTTTTTCATTTATTTGCACACTGTTCAGCAGAATATTTGCAATCATCATTAAGAAATATAGCAGACGCATCTTGCCAAGGTTTTGCTTTTGTATTACCACCACCACCACGTTTTGTACTTAAATTATTCACTTCTTCTTTTCGTTCTATCAAAAATGCAAGTAACAATTTTATAGTATCCTCATTCCAACATCAAGCCTTTTTTTATTGTTATTGCTCTTGTTTATTTTAGTAGAGAGTTCTTTTTCGTTAGAAGGACCAGAAGTTTCCATTATATTGTTAAATCAAAATAAAGTGTACTGTAAAAAATTTCATAAAAAAAATTTTTTATTAAAATTTGTGACGAAGGGTGGTGATAGGTGACAGGACTATTGTGTATAAGACGTATCAATTGATAAGGCAATTATCATGTTCCGAAAATGATGATAAAATTTATATCAAACTTACGGGATTTCTAGGATTGAACATTAAGTTAGTTTCGAAGATGTCCGCACACTAAATTTTGATGAAACCCATTGAGGACTTGATAATGAACCTATTGAATATGTACTCACCTAATGCTACCATTAAGGTTTACATTAGAACTATAACTTACAAGTATTTTCCTCCTTGAGGGTCTTTTCATCAATATTTCCATAACAATATCTTCGTTAGACTCATCAAATAGGAGTGACAACTCTTCGTAATTCGGTTAGTCAGCCCCTAATTTCCTCGAATTATCTTTACGCTTTGGTAGGAGGAGCAATATTCAGTATTTTTAACTCAACAATTATCCAGGGAATTGTTAATAAATATAATAGGTGAACGTATTTTTTGCTCTTTCAAGTGATGACTTTCTTTTGCTGAGGTTCTTCAATGGGATCCTCTATAACCCTTTTTGAACTAGTATCTTTGTCAATATTGTCGTTATCTGTAAATTCATTTGATGGCCTTCTTCGCATTCTGACAAGTTCTGTTTTTTAGTCGAATCTAAGCTCTTCTCAGAGACTTTCGAAGTGAGTTCAATGTAGAATTAATTCCCTTGAGGCATACCATATTTCTTTAACGAAAATTAGGAAAAAATGAATGGAAATCTATATTTAGGGTCAGGAAAATAAATAAATGGTTTGTAATCAATGAATCGATGACCATATCGTGTCACGAAGTTGTGTAATGTTTAAGTAAGCACGATTAATGGTGTACAGTCAGAAGAAAAATTGACAGCTGCGCTACATTTCGATCAACGATTTAGTTATTTAATGTAATCAAATTCTCTCACCCCTTTTTTCTACCACAAATAATTCTTGCGAATTTTTTGATCATGCATTTGCAACAGACATTTTTAATTATACATACAATTTCACTTGTAATTGTTGCATATTTAGTAAATGATTTTGTTCCGGAACCTTATATGGTAAATACTTTAGAAAGTTTATTTCTAATGAACACGAGTTGACTTTAAATTAATATCCTATTAATAGGATGAAATATTTCATGTTTCACAAGCAAAACAATATTGTAAAGGGAATTTTTATGAATGGAATCCAAAATTAACAACACCACCAGGATTGTAAGTGATTTGATCTTTTAATCATAGTTTTTAATTTTACACAAACTAAAAACATCTTTTCTTTAGATATATAATAAGTAATTTAATTATAAAACCATTATCGACAATATTTTTACATGATTTATGTTCAATAAATTTTCTTCGAGCAATAAATATATTATTTGGTATTGGATTGTATCAAATATTATGGAAATTAATAATAAAATTAAATCCGTTTCAAGATAGAGATTTATTATCAATTAATGCATTGATATTAAGTATATTTCCTGTCGGATGGTTTTATAATTTCTTATATTATACCGATTCTGGATCAACTTTTTTTGTATTATGGAGTTATTTATTATCTCTTGAAAAAAGGTATTGGATGAGTGCATTAGTAAGTGTTTTTTTTTCCTAAACCAAATTTTTATATAAAGGAAAAAAAAAAAAAAGGTTTAAATATTTTTTTGAAATATTTATAAATAGGTTGGGGGTATAAGCGTGTTATTTAGACAAACAAATATTATTTGGGTTTGTTTTATTTTGGGTACTTCCTTATTAGCAGTATTATCTCCTAATAATAGAGAATCAAATATTCGAGGAAGAATGACTTATTATAGAGGAATTAATATTAGACCAAGTAAGAAAATTATTCTCTTTGTTAAATTTTGTATTAATTATACTAAATTTTCGAAAAAATTTACAGATATTGCAATTCAAGAAATAAAAAATTTAATAATATTATCTTTAAAAAATTTTCCAAGACTATCAATTATATTCTTTCCATATTTTTTAATTCTCTCAAGTTTTATCATTTTTCTTAAATGGAATGGTGGAATTGTATTAGGTAAATTCTTGTAAATTTTATTGTTTAATTTAATATGTTCTAATATATATATGTGCTATATTTATTTATTTAGGAGATAAATCGAATCATATAGCTGTTTTACATATACCACAAATATTCTATTTTATTTCATTTACAGCAATATTTTCTGCACCAATCATATTAAAAAATGAGCATGTTGAAAGATTATTAAATGGTATATTGAAACCAAGGTTTAACAGGTATTTTTAAAATTTAATTATAATCAAGTTATACTATATATTATTATATAACCTAACTATTTACTTTAATTCAAATAGAAAAAAAAAATTATATTTGCTTATTATAGCAATTATAATGATATTCGTAATTAATCAATTCACGTAAGTTAGTTACATTTTTAGAAGAAAAAATTTGTATTTTTAAGTAACGTTTATCTCTTTTTTAAAAAACCGCGTAAAAAAACGCGTAGGTTTGAACATCCATTTTTATTGAGCGATAATCGACATTACACTTTTTATATATGGAAGAACATTTATCGTAGACATTATTTGATAAAATATTTGCTAATTCCTGCTTATATGGTAGCAGGATGGATTTTAATAGAATCAATAGGTAATTAAATTATTTGACTTGCTCCACTTACTCCTAATCTTTCAAGTTCAACTTGTATTTACTAACCTTGTCTTTCTTTTTTTTTTTAAAAAAAAAAAAAAAGCTTTGCAACAATCGTTCCTCTGGATATTAATTTACATCATGGCAGTATGCCTTTCGTTAGTTCCATCACCATTACTTGAATTTAGATATTTTATCATACCTTATTACATTTTTAGATTACATATTGGACTACCTAGTGGGATGAGATTAATTATGGAATTTTTGGTATATGCTACCGTTAATTATCAAACTGGATATTTATTTTTGCAAGAACCTTTTGTTTGGCTTAGTGAGATGCATAAATGGCAAAGATTTATGTGGTAATTGATAATTGTCTAAATTAAATTAGAGAAGGGTTGGTTATTTAGTAATTGGATTAGCATTCACAAATAATTAGTGATTTTTATTTCATTATTACATTTACAAGCAAAAATTAAATTGGTTTTTATGTGATGTGGGACGACATAAGACGTAAATTCTAATATTTGTCGTTGATAAATTACAAAAAAAAAAGATAGCCGGATTAATTAGGATTAATTGGAGGGTTAGATTAGGGATAATTGAAAGTTATATAAAGATTATATTGTATCACATCCCTAACATCCCAACTAGAGTATTCATTTTATTGAATACAGTATAAATTCGGAATAAATTTAATCTAACAAAATAAGTTTTGATCTGGTGATCAGAGATCGAATTTGATAGTTCAGGAGTACGAATCTTTGAATGGAATACCTCAATAATATTAAGATATTATTATTACATCATAAATTTAACCAAAAATTTCCCATTCAAGTTCTCGTGGAGATTTTCCTCTCCCAATTAGCAATTACTAATTTTGAAACGATTAAGGGTCTTATACAGGTTATGATCATCAAAATACACATAATGATAATGCGATTAACTAATCGATTATCTAATGTCCAAATGTTCCAAATGTATCGTATGTACTGTAATTTATCGGACATTTTTTACATTTTCGGTGTTGCCTTTTTGATAATTACGTGGTTGCATCCTAAAGAAAAAAGAAAAAGAAAAAATCTTATGTTTAATTCATTCGATTTCAAAATTGGGAATATTCGGAAATAGGATTCTTGTTGGTTTTACTATTATATAATATTTAATACATTCAAAAATGTTGTACTTAAATCCGAAGTTCCCACATTTAACGAATTGAAAGAAAATCAACAGATCATATTCATTAAAATTTTTTTTTTTTTAAGAAAGGGAAAAAAGAATTCCCGGTTTAATCCATTTTTTTAAAGTCGTTTAATCTTTTATTCTTTGTTTTTTTTTTTTAAGTATAACCGCGTTTTTTTGAACAGAACCAATTGGTTTCTTTAAAAAAATAAATTTACTTTTTTTAGATTGGGTCAATTTAATTTGATTTTTTTTTTTTAATAAAATAGTTATAATAATAATAATAATATATATATATATATAAAAAAAAAAGGTATTAAAGTGTTTGAAATTTCGCTTTCTCCCCTATTCTTAAAAAAAATAAAAAAATAAATAAAAAAATAAATATAACCATTACTTTTTTTTATTTTTTAAACAAATATATTTTTTTTTTCTCAGGAATTTTTTTCAAGATGATTTTAGACGTAATATTAAAGTTACTATACATTATTAAAAGTAATATTTTTTCAATCATTTCTTTGACCATCGTGTCATATATAACCAATTATTACATTCAATATTTTACACGTCCATCAAAAATTCCTGGACCTTTACCTTTACCATTATTTGGAAATTTATTTAGTATTGGAGCAGATCTTGTAGCAGCAGTTGATATATTTCATAGAAAATATGGAGATATTTATGAATTTTATATGGGAAATATACGTAATGTTGTAATTTGTAGTCCAGATTTAGTTGAACAAGTATGGGGACCTTCATCAATTAAGAATACTAAATTTATTATGCGTAATGCATATTCTGAAGGAGTTGATGAACTTGGATTAGGTACTAAAGGAATTGTATTAAATAGAAATCTTGATAGTTGGAATATTAATAGAAAATTTTTAATTCAATCAATTTCTGCACCACAATTCTTACGTGAAGCTATAAAATTATCAAGTAAAATTAATGATGAAATTTTTGAATATTGGAAATTTATGGGAAAAGAAGGAATTCAAGTAGAAGTTTCAGAATGGATGAATGCTTTAGGAACTGATATTGTAGTTACTACAGCTACAGGAAAAAGAATGTCTTCAACAGCTGATTTATTTAATTCATTAAATATTAAAGGAGAAAAATCTAAAATATATGGAATTTGGAAAGATGGATTAAAATTTACTGAATCGATTTATGTTTATAATGAATCGATGATGTTTATGATGTTATTTTCACCATTTTTAAGAAGAAATTTTCCAGGACTTAAATCTATTAATAAAAAATATTTAGATAATAGAGATAAAATTGATAATATATTGGAAAAAATGATTTCTGAAAGAAGAAAAGAGATTGAAAATACTCCTTTGGATCAACCTCTTGAACAAGATATTTTAACAATATTACTTGTTACAAATACTGAAAGAGATTTAAATAAAATTAATGTTGGTAAATTTGATGAACCTTTAAAAAATGATCAATTAAGTTCAATATTACGGGAAGTATTTACTGGTGGTTTAGATACAACTTCAAATACTTTATCATTTGTTAGTTATTATATAGCTCAAAATCGTGACGTTTACTTAAAAATGAGAGAAGAAGTTTTAAAAGTTTATGGTACACTTGATAATCCTAATCTTACACTTGAATCTTTTGAAAAACTTAAATATTTTGAAGCTGTAATTAATGAAAGTATTCGTAAATTTCCAACATTATCATTTATGCCTCGTGCTGCAATAGAAGATGTTAAACTTGGTGAATATGTGATTAAAGCTGATACAACAGTTTATACAGATTTAAAGATTTTAAGTAATAATCCAAAATATTTTAAAGATCCTGAAAAATTTAATCCTGATAGATTCATGACTGATAAAGAATCAATAGTTAAATATTCATTTATACCTTTTGGAAATGGTGCACGTATGTGTCCTGGTCGTGTTTGGGCTATGGCTCAAATGAAAACTTATTTGGTTAAATTGGTTAGCACATTTGATATTGAATTAGTTAATAAGAATACTGATGTTGAGTATAAATATGCTACTGCAAATCGTCCTATAAATGTAAACATTTATATTAAGACGAGAGAAGAAAATTAAATTAGCATTTTTATAGGATTTAAAGTTATTTATTTATTATTATTAACTTTTATTTATTGAATATATTTACTTTATTATATATTATGTATGTATAATTATTTTGTCAATATCTGATATATATATAATATATATATATATATAATAAATAAATAAAAAATTTGATGTTAACTTATTACGAGAAGTCGATAATTTTTTTTATTAATAAATTTTTTTTTTTTTTCCAAAAAAAAAAAACACAAATTCTAAATACAAATCTAATACTAACTAATATTACTACTAAATTTTTCATAATCTAATTTCTATCTAATCTAAAAATCTAAACTATACACTAACTTTTTTTTTTTTTTTTTTTTGGTAATATAATTAATAATAATATAATAATAAATACTAGAAATTTCGAAAATTAAGAAAATTTATAGTATAGACGAGGTTTGTTTGTTTTTTTCTTTTTTACTATCGGCTAAGAATAAAAGAAACATGTTTAATACTAAATAAATGTTTTTTTTTTTTTCATAAATTAGAATAGAAATCGAAAATTGGGAATAGAACTTACATTAAAGATGAAGAGGATAATTTTAAGTAGGAATTTTAATATTTTTTTTTTTCTTTCGGAGATGATGTTTTGTTGTAAAAGAGGTAGAAAAAGAAAGAAATTTTCTTTTATTTATTTTTTTTTTTTTAAAAAAATGTTTATCGATCACTAAGAATAGTTTTTTTTTTTTTCTTTCAAGAGCGAAATGTTTATGAATTTGTTATGATTTCATTTTCGCCGTTGACATTTCTAAATATAAAATTAAAATATTTTTTTTAAAAAAAAAGGGGTAAAAACTTTATAAAACAGAAAATAATATGAAAACATACCTTAATAAAAAAGGAATCACCACCAAATCATAGATTGTTGTTCATAGAAGGAATAAAGTTGTTTTTTGTTTTCGGTCATCAAATCAATTTCAGCAATTTCCTTCTTAATAACTTCTCTAACCTTTCTTGCACCAGATTTCATTAATTCACGAGATTCTTTGAATTTCATTTCACCCTCCAACCTCTTCGCTTCAATCTCATTCCACATCATTCTAACTTGTTCATCTTGAGAATTTTCCAAATCCAAAATATATTGTTTATCAACAATATCATTACTTCTTTCAAACCAAACCAAAACTTTAGTTTCGGATTTTTTTGAAACGATATTAAATTCAATTCTTTTAATTTCTTTATGAAGTTGCGCAACTTCTCGTTGTAAACATTCGGCTTGTTCTCTTACTTTACTTGGAACTTCAACTAATTCCTCAAGTTTAGAATATCTTTTATCTTCTAAACGATGGATGAAATTTTCAATTTCTTTCATCTGAATATAATTATAATTTAATGCGGCTGCTGCTGCTACAGCACATCCTTCAACAAAGACTGAATTATTTACCATTAATGTTGCAGATTTATCTTCCATATTTAAGAAAGATTTATTTAAAGAAAGAGGTAAAAGTGAAATAAATTAATAAATTATTAATTTTATTTTTTTTTTTTTTATGCTCCTCTTGTTTTTTTTTTAATTAGGAGTGATTTTTTTTTTCCTTCAAAAAACTAAAAATAAAAATTTTGAAAGAAAAAAACGCATTTTTTTGATACTCGTACTTTTTTCTTTTTAGTTTTTATCAAAAAAACTGATTATTATTATAATTATAATTATTATTATTTTTTTTTTTTTTTTAAAAAAAAAAAAAAAAAAAAAAAAGTAAAGTGGGAAAGAAAAAAGTATGAAAAAAAAAAATCTTTTTATTGACCCAGAATATTAATATATCTTAAATTATCTAAATTATCGACAACTACCAATAAGATCAACATGTTTTCAAATGTCAAAATAGATCAACATAAATAATTTCCGATTATATTAACTTTAACCCCGATTTTGGTATTAATGATAACAATTACATGTTCATTGCTTAACTTTTCAGACAATATCTTGATATTCAAATAATCTTTTTTTTTATATATTTATTTTTTTTTGATTTTTTTTTTTTGTTTTTATTTTGTTTTTTTTTTATTTAATTTTTAATTCAATAAATTTTCTTATTTAGTCACTTTTTATTGTTTGAATTGTTTGAATTATTATAATGACCCTTAAAAATATGCAATTACTGAGCATAAATGACTCAAAATGACTGGTTAATAAAAGAACATGGCATTATCTGATTGGCGTAATTGTTTACATTCTGTTGACAAAATAGGAAACAACAAACATTATTCACTGCGGACGCAGAAAATAAAACGGACTTTGGCATCGGAGAAAATAATCCATAATCCCGAGGTCATTGTTTTCCTTTTCCGGAAATTGTCTCTTCGGTTATACGTCATTCAACTATTAAAAACCAGTTTAACATCAGGAGAAATCCTTTTTTTTTAATAAATTCAATCCTAATTTATTGAAATTTGAAACTTTTATATAAAGTCTTTTGTCTTTATGTAATTGATAATATGGAACTTACCGAAGACACAATTATCTTTTCATAGTAGAAATTATGCATATCAAATGAAATACATAAAAGCAATGTTACCCAAAATAATGGAAAAAATACTCCTTGGATCTTACCAAAGAAAATGAAAATAAAAAAAAAACTAAATTATTTTTATTTTGAAAATTTTTACATTCTTATTATTTATTATCAATAACAATTACAAATCATTTAAAATTACCGTATTAAGGAAATCATATGTTTGACCCCCGAAATCTCCGAAATAAAATCCGAAATGATTTTCATTTTTTTTTTTTTTTTTCATTCTCAACTTTCAAATTATGAGAATATGAGGAATTATTATTATTAATTAATTAATAATTAATTATAATTAATAATCATTTATTATGTAAATAACACTTTTTCTAATTCTTGATAGTTATGATTTAATTGATCGATCAGTCGTCATAAATATTTTTATTGATTCCTATGATATTTGAAAAAGTTAATTTCACGTAACAACCATAGATAATTCATTGATTCAATTGATATCTATGGTTCTATGGTTACTTATTGGTTTATATGACGTAAAATAAATTCAAATTTTAAAAACAAAATTTGTTTTTTAACTTAAAAGCACAAAATAAATGTTGTGATATTAAACCAATCAGAATCAGATCACTATTGCATATCTACTGTAACTAACACTTTACGCTTTATACTAACAGTTCTTTAAGGCTCAAAAATGCTTACCAGAACTTTTAAAGTTCAAACTTTTAATTCCAAGACTTTTAACTTCAAGATTTTTTTTTGTTCTATAAAAAACCAAATTCACGCACACTTAAGAATTTTGAAGTTCAAAGCTTAATTCAAATTCTTACTGAAATTTTATTACTCTCGTTCTTATAATTGTCTACTTAAAAAACTTGTGATAAAATTATTTTAATATAAAGATTACTTATAAAAATTATCTTTCAGTTGTTTGGTATATTAAAAAAAAAAATATAATAATTAGACAAGCTGCAATGTATAAGTAGCATATGAAAAACGTAATATTATACTATACATAAATATTATTGGATGGGTACTGCCCCGAAAAAATTTGATACCAAAGTAGAGGTGTGCCCCATGAATGTAAAGCTAAATAGGATTCCTTAAAGTTTTTTTCTTTAGAGGACTTTAAAGAATCCAATGACTTGCGGAATCCTAAAAGATCCTTAAAAATTATTAAAGGATTTTTAAGGAATCCATAAAATTGGAGATCCTTAAGGGTTTTATAGAATCCTTGTGGATCCAAAACTCTAAAAAATTACTGATGATGGGTGCCTAACACCATCTGTAGCATCAAGAATTAAGTTAATATCACTATCAATATTTGGAGGCAATGACTAAAATATCTGGGTAGCAGTGTAAAAAAGTTTTTTTTCATTATTATCATGTGATCGTAATTTCAAATATAGCTAGAAGTCAAGGTCAAAAGAATATAAAATATTTGTTTGTACAGTTACATAAAAAGCAAATCTGATAATTAATTAAAAGAAGGAAGAAAAAAAAAGTAGTATGCATCATAAGTCATGATTTGATCCATAATTATGTTGAGGTGGTGTTGACAAAGTTGAAGCACCTATTCCCAAGTTCTTTCTTGGTGTGTACAATAATATTAACCAATCGGAGCGATGGGTGTAAATTAGTAAAACTGACATAATTTAGATTAATCAAACATGACTCACAAATTCTTACCTACAACCATCTTCTGTGCAATTCGAATGAAAAATTTAGTCTCATCTCTTTATCAATTTTATCGTTAAGCATGGACATTTTTTCATTTATTACAGCAGTCTCTTTATCGACAAGATTGAATCTACGATCAAACTATTCGAACCCTGAGTTCATATCTTTTCTTAAATTTTCGAATAAATTTTCGAACCCTAAGTCCATATCATTTCTTAAATTTACGATCATAATTTTAATTTCCTAAAAAATCAAGATGTTATTATGTGAAACAGGTGGCATCATTTTAAGGTAGTTACTGTATATACGTCTTTTATTTGTATAGCGTAAATTACTAATGAGATCATTGATCCAATAAATCCAATAAATGCACCGACTTTCATGAAAAAGCTAACGAAATCTAAAGATATAATATACAGATTTATTGATATGTTGACTAGCAAAAAAACGGTACAGAAACACTTTTTTACCAGTAATTGTTTTGAACCACCATTTGAAAGTTACGAACCACTGTTGCTGTTGTAGTAAAGTTACGATTCGTTGTTGACCTTGTTGACCTTCCTGACCTTCCATCGATAATCTTTTGATGAGAAAAAAGAAAAAAAATGTTTGGACGAGAAAAATGTTTGGATGAGACATTTATATTAAAATTATGTCATGGTACTATTTATAACCGATTACATTGATGAACCGCAGTATACAGTACCCCGGTTGCCGATACTAGTGTTAATGGAAAGTTCCAGACTAAACTATGAATTTTTTCGGATCCTTATTTGCATCACGGGTTTTACTAAGGTTAAAGTATAACTGACGACCATTTTATTTATCCAGAATATCAAGAATATCTATGACTGGGACAAATGAAACCGGATTATGAACAATATGTTAGTATAGGTAGTTTATAATTAATTTAGAAACACCATTTCACTTGTAAATTTATAAGCAGGATCATGTAATTTATTTACTGCATCAATAAAGAATTCAAGCTGAAAATGCTATACATTGTATCAAGTATATTTTTCGTGGGATATGGAGATGTATGGTGAATAAAAAAGTGAGACCTAAAGTCCCACTTTAGTAAAATACATTTTAAATAAATCGCGTTCTATATGAAAGGTGTTATTGAATATGCAATCTGAACTTGATTCATTGAAACAACGCGTGTCGAGCTTCTGGCTGAGAATGCTGAGATTAAGGTTGAAAATGCCAAAGTTAAAGCTGAAAATGCTAAGCTAAGGCAGGCTATGGAGGAGAATGAGGCCAGACTTGCAAAATTAGAGTAGAGTGATAAAGAAAAGCTAAACTCATTGCAGAACTAAATTGTGATATTGGGAAAATCAAGTAGGAACGAGTTGTTATTGAGGCGCAGAACTGCGGAAATCTGCAAAATTTGCTTTTTTTTATGCCAGATGTAGTATTAAAGCTACCTACCAAGGCGAATATATCACAAATCTCTTAACCAAAAAAGAACATGCTGATCGTCCCATATGATGCTCATACTCCCTACATCAGTGTGACTTTAAAAGAATATCCCTACCTATATTATGAATTATATGACTCATAATATTGTGAGAATGGGAATTAGTTCCCTTATGATTCTGAATTAGCAAAATTGTATTCTCAAGATAAGTTGGAATATTGTCTTACCTGCAACACTTCAAGTAATAAACTTAAATTTGCAATAATAGCATAGTCCAGTCATGTGAATCAATCACTTGAAATGCACGCTGACTATATGATGTAAGATTGGCATTATTTTTTTCACTTGTATAAAAAAGTGATGAAATCCAAGCTTCTCTTACTTAGAGAAGAAAATGCCAGACTTGTGGCCCATTTATTCATTATGTTTGTGCCCAGAAAAAATTACAGTTCAAAAAATATCTTGTTTGAATTTTACAGTTAAGAAACTACATATCTTTTTTTCAAACATTTATGAGAAAAAAATTCAGAAATGTATCACAAAATAAATACTGCATCTGATCTCTTAGCCAGTGGCGATAAATTTAGCCAAAGGTGTTAAAGTATATATACTATTTTTTGATCACTAAGCTAATGCATTCTAATATGGTAATTTTGTAACTCAGGATCTTGATCTATCGATCTGCAGAAGATAACTTATCTTAATAGTATATTCTAAAAGTATATCCAGATAGCATATTCTAATAGGTTTATCTTTTTTTCAAATAATATGAGAAAAAAGGATTATTGGACAATAAGATTGCTAGCAAAGATCTAGCAACATTTATGTTTTACAATGATCATGTACAGTTTCTTTGACCAGCAGATCTCTAGTATATGGAAAATGAGATAGATGCGTTACTTTTGAGATTGATGTTCTAATGATTAAAGCAATTTTGAATTAATATTACCACTAATATTAACTTCTTACTTTAGCTTAAGTTTCTTTTCAAGAAAGGACAGTCATATAGTGACTTAAGTAATATAAATAGGAGTGAACAAGGCAGAAATTATTTTACATATCGCTCTTCATTCTCTTTACAATTTACTATTACTATGGTCAGTGAACCTTCATTTACCACTATAGTCAGTGAACCTTCAATCAGCACTTCTGAAATTCAAACAGATACTTTTGAGTTTTCCCAACTCAAAGTACTTGCATTAAATTATCTTCAAAATCAAGAAATTTCAACTATTCCTAGCAGAATTCTAAAACTCAATTCTTGCAGTATTTGCTAAAAAGCAATTTTAACATATCGATTTCAATCATTCATTGTATTAGATTGTGAATACCTTTTTCACAGAACATGTCTTGAGGAGTATATTATGTAAGGAAAAATGAAGTACCCTTCCTATCCTTCGTATTCTGTGATGATTTATCTGGTTAGAGAAGAAGCGGTAGTGGTCTCTGGTAAATATCACTTTCAGAAAAAACAAACTGACACTGAACAGAGTAATAAGAAGCTCATGACTTCACTAGAATTGGTAGAAGGTGGCTTTCGTACTAAATAAGGGAGTTAATTGAAGCAAGTCACTATGCAGGATCAGGTGACAAGTCCAATCATGATTGAGGATGATGATAACTAATCCAATTTTGTTGATAATAAGTAAGCAGAGCAAATCCATGCACAGCGCTTCTGAATATTATTGCTTATATTTATGCAATAACAGTTTTCACTTTTATCTTTCATCTATCTCTAGAACTTCAGAGAATTAAACTAATTCTAATAATAAAATCTGCACTAACAATATACAGGATAATTTGGGTAATCGATCCAATGAAAATAGCAGAAATGATGCCAATGTGCAAGTAAGTGAATCCCAATCAAGAAGAAATTTATTAAGGCAGTCTTCAAGATAGATCTCTCCAAGGATCACTTGTGAATAGGAAAGATTTCAGACTCTCTTGCAAGAGTTGTCTATACCTGCCAAGGAAGAGAAAGCTGAAAATAATGAAAATACTAAAGAGAATGGTGATAGATCTGTATCATAAAGCTTAGCCTGTTTATACCAAAAGGCAATTTATGCAGAATTATGTGTTACAAAGGCGAATCAAAATGAAATTTTATGTTAGTATAAATATGCTGAAATATTCAAAAATAGGATCAGGGATATTAAATTTCAAGATACATTAGTTATCAATCCAATAACTAGAAGTTAAGTATACTGTAAAGTTTTTTAATATCTTCTGAAAATTACAGAAACAAATTTACGTAAGAAAACTCAAAAAACAAAAAATATATACAAGATGTTTGTAAGGATAGGAATAAATAAGATTAAGCAGGTGAAATTATATAGTATCGATGCTATCTCAAATCTATCTAATACCTAAATCTAAAACATTATAGACCATTTCTTTATGACATGATTACAATTATATGATTCTATAAATAATATTCATGCTGTCACATGACTACTGCACCATATTACTGCATTTATCTGTATTTACAATTTCACATCTTATAAAATATTTTTTTTACCCACATCAGGCTAGTAATTTTTACCATATATATATGCAGGTGTTGGATATGCAAAATTAAAAAAAAATGTGTACTGTATGCATCAAATAAAGCTAAAAGGTAAAGTATTGTGTCACAAACTTTTTTATCTGAAAAAGATAAATAGATCTCTTATTTGCTAAAAAAATATCTGGCTAAACATTTTGCACATATGTTTTTGTAATTTGAATTTTTTTTCCTGCATATTCACATAACTAATAATCTATAAAAATAATAAAACCAAATTTATGAATAATCCAATTCATCAATATCAGCATCATTTTTTTCCGGTCTTGCAGGAAATGAGAAAACTTCTGATAAAACTATAAATGCATTTAAAGCTTAAAATAAAAATATGCATCATCAAGTAGAGAAAAAAGAAAATAATTCTGAAGCAATATTTCTTGATATGATGAACAATGTTATAGAAGAGACCTGTACAGATCATTTAGT
This sequence comes from Glomus cerebriforme, assembly GCA_003550305.1. Lineage (NCBI taxonomy): Eukaryota > Fungi > Glomeromycota > Glomeromycetes > Glomerales > Glomeraceae > Glomus > Glomus cerebriforme. The sequence continues at coordinate 126,078 of QKYT01000114.1, read as the reverse complement.
AAAACATCTTTTAACTAATAAATAAAATTTTCAGAGTGGTAGTTTAGACTTTTTTTTTCTAATTGGCCGATTATCTCATGATTTATAAAAACTTGCCAGTACCTAAAACTGTCCTAGAACTGTCATAAAACTGGCAGGAAATCAAACATTATAATTTAGTTATTTATGGTGATCAGATCTATTTTTAACCAAATCATTATATCAGAAAAAATCAGTTATAAATCTGTTTTCATCCTGAAGTTCTTTGAATAAGAGGATAATTGAATAAAAATGAATTTGATATTTTATTATAATATATAGAGGACGAACAATATTACACAGACATTTAAAGATATTTTGGTATCTATTGATTGAAATTTCATGATTTTATATTCATTAGATTCATCTCATTGAGAAGATTCGAATGATAATAAAATTGTCTTTATATGATCAATATCCAATGTATAATTACATACGCTTCAAAAATTTAGATATTTCTATGATATTTTTGAATCCAATGGTTAGTTTTTTATGATTTTTAGCTCATTGTATTCATCTCATTGAGACGATTCAAATAATAGTAAATACATATTGATAAGATTAATAATGACCAAATCATGCCATTTTTTTTAAAATTTCAACTATTTATTATTCTAGTTGTACAAATCAGAATTTTTGCAGTAAGCATTTTCATACTTGCAAAAAATTCTAAAAAATATTAAGTATAGGAATTTATTTATTATGACTGTAAGTACAAAATAATACATTAATTTATATTACATTAATATATAATGATCAGCATAATTTGGATAGAATAGTGTTCGTATAATATTAATCACCCTCTGTACTTACTATAAATCACTATAAGTCTTTAAAATAGCTATAAATCAATAAAATTAGTGAAATTATTATAAATTGCTATAAACTACCTGTAAAATAGTTAAAACTAACTATTCTAGTTTAAATCCTGTAGTAGTGCAGGCATTAAACAATCTGCAATATATATAGGTATAGTGGTAAAATACCAGAAATGTGATGTTCTTGTATTCATTATTCATTTAAGAAACTTTTTGAATATAATCCAAAATATTTCTCTAAGAATGGATTTATTCAAATGATTGAAATATCATATAAAGATAGGAAATTTAAAGCTGAAAGACATTCATTTCATATTTATTGTACTGTATGTGACTCCTTAGTAATTATCTGTAAAAATACTATCAAATGTGACAATGATCATCTGAAGAAATGTATTACTAAAACTGCTAAAATACATTCTAATTCTGTATGAAAGAATGTGAAAAAAAGAGAAAGTGTATCATCACTCAGTTCTGATGAAGTTGATGAGATTTTTATAAATTATTCTATATATGTACAGCATGATTATCATACATATAATACAGACTAGTGTTGCCTTTCTAAACTCCTAAATTAGTTTTAAATTAATTTAAAAAGTTCTAAATTAATTCTAAATTAATTTTTAAATTTTTTTAAAACTCCTAAATTATTTTTGAAACTCAACTATTTTCAAAAATTCTAAGATAATCTCATTAATCTTATTGATTATCAAGATAATCTTCATGTGAATATACAATTCTGTTATTTAAATAAATAAATAAACATTTTTTTAACTCTATGCTTTTTAAAGTCAATATTTCTTTTATTTTTTATTTTTTTTTTGGTTCTTTAGGGAGTACAGGTTATGTTCTGTCTTATTTATTAGGTTTTTAAAAATATAATTTGGGAGTGGTATTGAAAGGATGTTGACATTTGAAAAGCCAGTTAAAAACCTGTTAAAACTCTATTTTTATATTTTATGAATTATTTAAGTTAACCAAATTGCATTATGGCAAAAGTTTTTTATTTTCCCATAACTCTTTTACTTCACTTTACCAAAAAAAAGTTTATTTTTCCACAGTTCTTTTACTTATGTTCTATTATTCTTCTCATACTTTATCGCTCCTTTTACATATATTACTTGTACTTTACCATTATGTCAATTTTACTGATCTCACCTGAAAGTATCCCAGATGAATCCTTTATTTCACTACTATAATATTTACTAAGTAAGTATTGGTTTTCAGACTATGAAATTTTGTAAATTTCCTTGATTTTCACTTTAAAATATATTTTTTTTGATAATTTAATATAAAAAAAAAGCTAAACTCTTAAAATAAAAAGTTCATATTTATAATTTATTAATTCTATAAAGCTAGACGAAATATTTATTAGCAATTTTACTTGTATGTTATAGGATTTTTAAGCATATTAAGTAGTTTATATTTTTTAAAAGATTTTTTTTATTTAAAATTAATTACATAATACTAATAATTTCATTGGTTATCAATATTTTTATATTGTTTAATATGCATACAAATATAATTTTATTGGTTTATTGATTTTCTCATGTAATATAACCTAAAAAAATGCTGGTTGCACTAAATTGAAAACAGTGATAACTTATGTTCAAATTTAAATAGTTTTTTGAAAAAGCCTAGTAATATGGATGAATGCCAAAAAGTGATTAGCATTATGAAAAGTAATGTATATATGACTGAATTTTTTGAGGTAAGCATATCTATTTCTTTAATTTATATCTCTAATTCTTCAGGTCCAATTAATTCACTCAAACCTGAGGTAATTATACTACCAAAAACTAGTTATATTTCTGGTAAAAAGTTTCAAGTCCCTCTAAAATGATTACAAAGTAATCAACTCTCTTTACTCCAGAATATTAATTTGATGATAAATTGATTCGAAAGGACTACTTTGTGTTTAGAACTTCATGCCAGTATAAATATTAAAGACTGTGAAAATTAAGTAGATTGCTACTTTATCTATAATACACAAATCTGCCTATATGAAGGCCACTGGTTAATTGATAGTGAAGGTAGTGAAAAATATGAAAAATAATATTATTTGATTTGCAATAATACTAAAGAACCTAGGATTTCACTTAATGAGGTGTTAAAATTATATTCCGAAATTCAAGTCCAGATACCTGGAAGAATCAGCTGAAGTTCCCGGACAAAGGTATAACAGTAGAGGCTGAAAAAAATAAATAGAAAGTGTCCTCTGCCGAATAATCATGTAACTGATGTGAGATCGATCACCTGAAATGCGCAGTAGTACGCCAGGGCTGTATGACGTGAGAAGTGTATATATACCCTACCGAAGCGTTACCTACATGACATATGACATTGTTGCCAAAGTATTTATTTCACGTGAAAGTTATTATAATATAGCGTAATATTGATTGATTTATTGATATAATTTAACGGCTTCAATATATTTACAGAAAAATTGGTTCTCTTTGCTCAACCTTTTTTGCAAACTTTTTCTTTTTCTTCGCTAATAATGGGTAAGTGTAAAATTCGTACTATTATGTTTAGTTATTATTTTATGAGGCATTATCGTCGCTCTTTATTGAGCTTATCGTCTTCCTCCTCTCGAAGTTTCTTTAGTAATAAAGGACTACAACAACTGACTTTTACGAGACAAAGAATAGTTTTATTGTAAGTGTGGAGTTACCGGTATGTATTTTTTGTCAAAATAATTTTTTTTTCATATTTATACAATATATTTTAATCAAATGTATTGAAATTTTTTGTAGGGTTTAAAAAAGAAGAAATTAATATTAATATACAGTATGTAATAGTCAACTCGTCATTTCTGGCGACATGAAGAGGGCTCAACTAAGTAACAATCCGTCAGCGGATGATCATAATACTTTTAAAGAACGATTATTAACGTTCTTTTGATTTTTTTTTTTTTTTGTAGATTCGGTTTGGAGGGTGAGTTTATATGTAGGAGGATTGATTTTTCTAATTTAATACTTTAAAGAACGGTTACTAACGTTCTTTTGAATTTTTTTTGTAGGTTTTTTTTTCATCGGATTGATCGGATATCCGCCGTAATAGAATGATGATCAATATAACGCACAAAACAGAGTTACTATATATAGACGAAATCTGCAAGAAAGGTCTCGTGGCGAAATTTCAGATTCATTTTGGGACAATGAAGTCTGTATCTGCCTTTTTGACGGATGGCTCATCAGATATCCGGATTGACCGGATTTGGATCGCACCTCAATCGCACTATCTCCAAATGGAATTGGATCCAAGGAATACCAGCAATTTGAAAAGAATTATTATGTGAAGGAATTTTGTATGAAACCATGGTCTACAACCAAGGTTCTTTTCCTTATAATTGGTGCTACTTTGTCCATCATCGGTAGCACGATGGCTGGACTCAAGACATTCTTAAAAAACGAGACTTCTAAAAAACAGTAAACTTCTTTTTTTATGTTTTAAATCAGAATAGTTATAAATAAAATTCTGATTTCTTTTCTTTGTGATTGATTAAAAATGTAATAAAGAACTATTGCTTTTCACTGAAATACAGTATTTTAAAATATGTGTATTAAGAGACTAGTAAACGGCTAGCTAAGTAATCTTAGCCATAAGTCTGACATTTTACTGTCTGGGTGAGTTAATCTTCTCGGATTGCACTTTCAATATTGCCTTTATTTAAGTGTTCAAAATTGGAATTTTCAAGAATAAAGAGAATAATATTCCCAAAGAAAGTGAAGATAGTAATCTTGTCTTTATGTAGGATTGGGAATAATTTTTAAATCAAAGTTCATGTGATTCCTTACCTGAGGTAAACGAAACTTTACAAGAAAAAATTTTTATTAATACGAAAAATAAATACAAAGGTTTGGGATACATATACATGATGAAGTTACTACGTTTCTATCCTATACCCTATCTATCCCTAAATTATAATTCGATTTTATCGCAAGATCACCTGATGATATCACCTTTTTATCCCACTTTGAGAAGCTTCCACTAGCTTCTGTACCTCTTCCAATAACCATACAATATGCCCAAGGACCACCTTAGATTGTAAATTCTCGCACAGACAGGTCAGGTGATTAGCGATTGCATCATTGCACGTGATCTGCTTTAATGTCTGAAACATCGTTAAATTATGATGGAGTTCCAGCATAGCTTAAATTAATATTAAGATTTTTTATGCATAACCCACGAAAATAGACTGGATTTTTTTTATTGCATTAAAATGGTTTATGCCATTTTTTTTCCTATAGTATGGGTAAATTATCTGATAAAACTTTATATATTTAATTTATTATAATCGATTTTATTATATCGAATAAAAAAAATTTCTAATCATCCACATACGCACATACGGTATGCACAAGTTAAAAAAAATGTAAGCTCAAGATAAGTAAGACTAAGTGACTAGTTAGAACTATTAAAAGCAACAATAGGTTATTACTGTTTCTTTTAAGACCAATCCAAATTTTAATCATTCTATTGTATTTCCTGGTTCTTTTCATTACTATTAAAACTAAAGAATTTTATAGTTTAATATATTAGAAGATTTTTAAAACTATTAGACTTTGATAAAAGTATGAGGCATAAGGATATCTGTTTGTCCGCAACTGTTTAGTATGATACCACGGAATTGGATGGATAACTCTAATAACCTAACCTCAAAAGGCTAAATATCTCGGTAATCTGCAGTTAAATATCATCTCGATTTCTGTTTTGATGACTATCAGCCTTTAAAACAAAAGGTAAATTAAGTTTAGTTTTTCGTACTCAGAGAATTGTTCAGTGATTGTCATATGCAATCGATTCTTAAGTTGCATTAAAAATAATAATAATCAGGCTTGTAATGAGAAACAAATACGGTATACTCAGGTATACTCTTATTGCTATGCCTTGAATCATATAATAGTGATTCCAGGACGGTTGGTTACTTCGCTATAAGTGCGAATCGTACTCTTATAAAAGGAGGTTAATTTTAAACTGCTATTTTTATGAACCTCTTTTTTTTCATCTTGTAATTGAAAACCTAAATAGTATTTTAAGAACCGGTTTGTATAATTAGCTGTATCTTATATTAAATATTTATTAAATATTAATATAAATAAATTACATATTTCCTTATTTAACATATTACACAATTCTTTTAATAATAAAATAAAATTCCAAATATATATATATATATCCATATATTCCTTTTATAAATATTTATTCTTATTATTTGATTATTTATAGATAAATTTCTTTCTATTGTTGAACGAATGAAAAAATAAAAATAATCGGAGTTATTTCGTAAATTTTTTTTTTTTTTTAATATACTAAACTTGGAATCGGTTAACTCCTTTACCCGGAAATCATTTTTTTGGAGTTTCTTTTTCTTATGTCAACAGTTGACGGAATTTTACTAAATTGTAAAAATAAAATAATTAAGACCTAGAGTTCGAGTAACACGATACAACATGAAACATAATTCATATTATACGAAATCTATAAAGATCATTATTATAAATTTATAAATTCATATAAATAATTGAAATAAGAAATAAGATAATAAGGTGGATTAATGTAGTGTAATCATCTCATACATATTATACATTAATTACAATGGTTTTTTTCTTTTTAATAAATACAAGATGCAAAAAAACATTCAAATGATAATTTTAAATGTTATTCACATAAAAGGAAAAATATAAAAGAGAAAATAATATTCGAATTTGATTCGAAATTTATTTGATTCTAATATAGCTATTTTTTTTAATAATGTTTCAGAAAAAAAAGGGTATAGATATATATATATTCATATATTCTTGTAACATGAAACAAAATAGAAAAAAAAAATTTACTTGTACAAAATATCTTTTTTTTTCTTTTATACGAGAGAAAAAAAAATATTTTTTTTTCTTTCTTGTATGATTTGTATAATATTTTAAAACCCTTTACTTATAAATAAAAAATAAATCATGACGAAAATAAAATTAATTAGGTTTTTTTTGTACATCGTTTTGATCATAATTAATACAACAATTAATACGATAAACGCACAAGAAACGGCAACGGATACACCACCTAAGATAGTTACTCTACCTGGACCAAATGTTAAAGGAATACCGGAAACAACAAAAGATCCTAATAGTGATTACGCGAAATTATTGGCATATTCGCTTTATTTTTATGAAGCACAACGAAGTGGTGTATTACCTACAACAAATCGAGTTCCTTGGTAAGAATTTAAAAATGTTTATTTTTTTTTATATTTTATTTTAATTATTAATCGCGATTTACTTTTTTATAGGAGACATGATAGTGCGTTGACTGATGGATTTAATGAAGGAGTTGATCTAACTGGAGTAAGCATTTTATTTGTACAGTTTATGCTATCACGTGATGTATTACAAAATTAACGTACGTACTATTATCATTTTTTTTTGTGTAGGGATATTACGATGCGGGTAAGAATCATTATATAAATTTTATACATTTAATCCTTTTATAACTTTTTAAACACGTCTTTAACTTCTTTACACGGTTTTCCCTTCATAAAGGTGATTATATGAAGTTTACATTACCATTATCATGGACATTGACATCAATAAGTTGGGGAGGACTAGAATGGTATGAAGGATATGAATTATCAGAACAAACAGAATATTTACATGATATGGTTAAATGGGGAACAGATTGGTTAATTCAAGCTCATTCACTTATAACCAATGAATTGTATGTTCAAGTAGGAATAGATACTATTGATCATAATTATTGGGGAACGGATATGAATATACCATTACCACGACCAGCATATAAAGTAGGAGGTTTGAAACATGGTACAGATGTAGCATCAGATGCTGTAGCAGCATTTGCAAGTGCTTCAATTTTATTCAAAGAAAAATATTCGAATTTAACATATTCTAATGAATTATTATTACATGCAATAACTTTATATCAATTTGCGGAACAACAAGAATGGAAATTATATAGTGATAATGTACCACAGGTTAAAAATTTATATGGTACAATAAATTATCAAGATAAATTGGTTTGGGCGGCTCTTTGGTTATATAAAGCAACTGGTCAAGAAATTTATTTAAATAAAGCTAAAGATTATTTTAAAACATTTGGATTGCAAAATTCTAAACAAATTATTAATTGGGCTGATCATACATGTGCGACATATTTTTTATTTGTTCAATTAACAAATGGAACTAATAGTTTAGATGAATTATCATGGAAATTAGAAGCTGAAAAATATTTAGATTTTATGATTAATCCACAAAATCCTTGTTTTTATACTCCCGGTGGATTATTGTGGTGTGATGATGATAGTGCTTCTGATAGTTTAAATATTCCTATAAATATTGCTTTTGTTGCTTTACTTTATGCCCCTTATGCTACTAGCATTGAGAAGAGTATAAAATATAAGGATTTTGCTCAATCTCAAATTATGTACGTTCTTGGTAAAAATCCGATGGAAATGACTTATGTAATTGGAATAAGTCCTAAATCTCCTAAAAATCCTCATCATGCTGGTGCTCATGGTAGCACTACTAATAATTTATCACAACCTCTTGAAACCACAAATATAATTTACGGTGCTGTTGTTGGTGGTCCCTCCAGAAATGATTTTTATATTGATGATAGAACTTTATATGATTTCTCAGAGGTAACATTAAGCATTTAAGGGAAATAATATTTTAATCTTTATTTATGATTATAATATAAACTAAAAATATTATCTCATAATTTACGTAATGTAGGTTGCGTTAGATTATAATGCACCATGGCAAGGATTAATGGCATATCAAGTAATAAAATATAAGCCGGATGCACAGCCAAGACCAACAACACCAACAACACCTGGAGAAAATGGAAAAGGAAACAATAATAATGGAGCACCTAAAATTGGAAAAACTGGAGGAACTATTGGTATAACAATTGGTAGTATACTTTTAGGTATATTCTTATTATTGGGAGTATTATTCATTTGGAAACGTTCTATGATCTTTGAATGGCTTAAAAAACGTAGTGAACTCAATAGAAAAATTACTAATATTAATAACGAAAATAGTAGACCTAATAGTACTGTTTCACCTATTAGTAGACCTAATAGTGCTGTTATTTCTATTAGATCCAATAGTGTTAATTCTCCTATTAGTAGACCTAATAGTGCTGATTTAGATCCTAATTATCTTTCACTTCAAATTCAGTAATGTAATAATATCTTATAAATATATTAAATATATTATAAATTTTTTATTTAATTTTCTATATAGATTATAGAAATATTTAGAAATATTTTTGTATTATATTTTATAAATTCAATAAATGATGATAAAATAAACATGTTAAATTTGTTGAGCCTAATTCTGCACCTTATTATAAATGGATATATATATATTTTTTATTTTAACAGCATATTTTATTAAGTAAAATTGTAAGATTATTATAAATGGATATATAACATCTAATAAATTCAATAGAATTAGAATTAGATATCTAATTTTCCGACGATAAGATAATCAGTTCATCACGGATGATCCGTAGTTAATAATCCCTGCTTTTTATTTTGTAATACATGAATTAAAATAAAATTTATGATATTTACCCGTCAACGTTACAGAAATAGTTATATTTGATATTTTTAATCAATGGATTTACGACAAACAATATCGAAATATCAAATTTTTTTTTTAAATCTCAAAATTCTTTAACGCATCTTCTCTAACACTACATTCTTACACAATGTGGATTTACACAATTATTGTAATAAAGAATCCTTTCTGATCTGTACTTTTGGATTGGTTACTTAGGAAGCACAAAATGGTGACCAATGGATAAGACTTTATATCAGTATTTTTCTTTTTCTTTTTGCTTTCTCTGGGGAGATTATTATTTAAAGGGAATGAATTTATTATTATAATTATGATTGTTATTATTATTATTATGCATAAAAATTTTTACAAAATTTAACAAGGGGTGTGTTTTTTTTTTTACAAAATAACAAATAATACCATTAATAAATTATATTCAATAAATTATATTTCAATAAATTAATTATGCGTTCGAAACTTTTGAATCGATAAAAAATAAATAATTCTAATTAAAAAAATATTACCTTGATTTATATTATAAGTAATCTTATTTGTTTAATTCATTTAATTCTGTAATTAATAAAATTTATACATATAAATTAAATGAATTATTACAGTGCTTTATACTGGTTTAATGTTTAATTGTAGACTTTATATGGAAATATTTCATGCAGTGCAGGTAATCAATCATTGGGAAATTCATTGATCAGATAAAATAATCAAAAACAATGGTCAATGAATTACGCGTTTCCCGAAATTTCCGAAAAATTTAAAGATAATGAAAACTGAATGATTTTAAACCTTCAATAAAGAATTACGGTAAATTAATTGATTGAAAAAAAGTCTTTGAATTTTTATTTATTCATTAAGTCTATTATTAAATGTTTAATTTTTAAAGGATTCATCATTTTTTTTTATTGAGATTCTTTTTTTTTTTTTTAAAAAAAAAAAAAATAATAATAAAATTGTAATTATAATAATCATTGTTTAATCTCTCTCTATTTCACTTTATTCCTCCTTACAAATCATTAACCCAAAAAAAAAGGAAAACCTTATTAGTATTTGAATATTAACAATTCGGTAAAAAGGGAAAAAAAATACAATATACAATTAAAAGACTAATAAAATAATAATAGTGAAATTATTTGTTTAAACATAAAAAATTTTTTTTTTCTGGTTTGTTTTAAAGATTTCTTATATGTTATACAAAAAAACTAAGGGTGCTTTAATTTATAATAATATAATAATAGATATAATAAAAAATAATACTTTTGCACCAACAAGGAAATAATGGTGATAAAAAAAAGCCAAATCTAATATATAATAAAAAAAAAAAAAAGAAAGAAGAAAATGAATGGAGTTGTGTGATATTAAAGAATAACATCATTATAAGGGAGAAAAAATTTAGTAAGATTTTTGAAAGTCGGAAAAAATTGTCGTGTGGAGGAGAATATATATTTTTTGAGTATGGAAAGAACATATGATTTTCTTCGTTTTCGTGGTAGGGAAGCTGTTACGCCCGAAACCGGTCGGGCATTGAGTCTTTTTTTTTTTTTTGTTCTTCCATGAGGTTGTCAGTGTTGTTTGAACTTTAGACCTGAGATATATAATAAGCAATGGAAAAAAATAAAAAAAAAAAAGGTAAACCCTAAAGTTAACATGGTAAGAGAAATATAATTTTTTTTTTTTATTTACCAATCCCTCCATACTGATTGAAAGGTGAATCATCAATTTTATTTAAATATATAAAAAGAAAAGAAAAAAAAAAAAAAAACTTTCGATAATAATTTACAAAGAAATAAAAAATGAAAAAATAAAAGACTACAAGAGAAAAATAAATTGATTTTCCAATCACTTTAAATTTCCGACAAATCCTCCATCAGTTTCTTCTTCTGTTCCTTGGTGATCATCTTACTCGCCTTTCTGGCCATCAATCGCTCAGTACGATATTGTTCGTAAAACACCTCCAGGGTAATATCCTTGAACAGTTTTCGGTGGCTTGATAAAAGAACGTTTCTCAATACAACAAAGTCGCAATGCTTTGGGTTCAAACAATCAATTATCCCCCATGCATATTGACGTCCCCGAATCCTATCCCCCGTATTTGGATCCGTAATAGCGGCATCTTCAGGAGCAATTACGGAAAATGGAACTTGAGATTGAGCATTTGCAATTTCTGCTGCCATTTCTGGTTCCACCTCATCATCTTCGTCAACTGGAAAATCAAAAACAGGGATCTCATGTGTCTTTAAATCTTTTTTGATAGCTTGTTTTAAGTTTGCAAGTTGTGTATTGGTCAATAAATCTGCTTTTGCAATTACTGGGATAACATTAACTCGAGCGGTCAACCGTTTTAGAATGCGAATGTCTTTTTCAGTTAACCCATTATTTGCGTTATCAATAAAGTACAGGCAAGCATGAATTTGACTATCTTGAGCTTTCGGATTACGTTTTACTTTGGTTTCCTATAAATAAAAATTAAAGAAGAAAATTAATTTTTTTTTATTGATAATTAAAGTCAAATCTACTTAGCATTCATTAAAAAAAAAAAACTTATAAAAGGACTTTTGAACCTTTTTAAAACCTCCCCAAAAAAACCTAAAAATGTAAAAAATCAAATACCTCTGCTAATGTGTGATCAAATTGAGCTTCAATGTATCTTAATGCTTCTGTAACCTGTACGTCAAGCCTAAGTTCATTATCCTTCACAAATCCAGGACTATCAACTAGAGTCAAAGAAATTTTTTCTCCTTCTTCTTCAATATCCAAAGTGAAAGAATATAATTCTTTCGTACGCGCTTCTTCTGCGTCCCGCACACTTTCAGCGCTTTGGAATAAAGAAGCAGGAAGCTCCGGTTCTTCTTTTGAATTTTTACGGATGGCAAGCGTCTCGAAGAGCATTCTGATGAAAGACGTCTTACCAAGTGAACGAAAACCTACTACCATTAGGTTTAGTTGGGAAACAGCATGTTTACGACGACGAGAACGTGGAGACATTTTACTAGACATTTTTGAATGTGTATTAAAATTATCTTTTAATTAAGCTCCTTTTTCGGTTCAAAGATTTCTCCTCCTCTTTTAAAAGTTGTCGGAGATTATGTTAAGAGGGTGGATTTGGGTCGTTAATGGATTTCTAGTCCAAATAAGAGGGATTAAAATGGTATGGAATGAAAGGCGGAAGCAATGTAGGAAAAAAGGAAATCCCTGTTAGTTTCTTTGTATATTTGATGAAGCACCTTTTTTAATTGTCGCGATATCAAACCAAATAAAAGCGAAATTGAATACGTCGTGTACCGTTAATCTGGCGTCTGTGACCTTTGACCTCTAACACTCCTCGTGAACTTTTAATAAATGTAGTGAAACGAACTGAATTCATTGGATAGTAAAGTAATTTCAATATATAAGTATATGTTGTACAATCGTGTTAAGATGTACAGTACGTATTCTAGTCATATTCCACACAAAGAAGTTAAAATAACATTTCTGCAAGTGTTACCCTGCATTCATTTTTAGTGAAATTTCATGAAATTAACCATTTTGTGATTAATTGGTTTTTTTTTTTGAAACTTCCACTGGAATTTAAAATTTAAAATCATTTATTTATTTATTGTTGACAATCATTTAAATTACATGTAAAAAAAGGGAAAAAGACAATAATGAAAAAAATTTAAACATGGCTCAATTCTATGGCAAAACTAACACTTAGCTGTTTAAGGAATTCAAGGTAAATAAAAAAAAAAAAATTAGTGACATAACCATAATCCAAAATAAAATGAAAAAAATGAAAACTAACTAACCTTTGAAAATTCAAGCATGTGATCAAAACTAAGTTGGGTAATAAGATCATTTGGAGAATGAATATAAGGATTTGAGTCATCAAAATCACCCTCGATAGCAAATGCTGAGGGGAAACCGGCCTATTAAAAATTATTATTTTCATAAATAAAAAAATAAATAAGCAATCAATATATAAACATTTAATTGGACAGTTTTTGACTATATTTTAATGCCTGTCCAATAAATTATATCTATGAATAATATCCTATGAATTATATAAAAAAAAACAAACCTTTCGCCAAGAAGCATGATCAGAACAAGCATAACTGAAATAAATAGAATTTGAATTTAATTAATTTTTAATTCAAAAAATAATATAAATAATTTTATAATGCAAACTAACCCGCATTTAGTTAATCGGTAAGGCAATGCTGCGTACTCATCAATGAGTTTCGTTACGAATGTGGTTAAAGAACTATCTACGTAATCATTAACAATTCCAAAAGCTTCTTCCTTTTTTCCTACGAATCCTGTCATGTCATTCTATAAAAAAATCGTGTTAAAAAAAACATAACTGAAATTATTATATAATTATATAAATGTTTAAATACTTGAATCATGCCAATCACTTCTTTTCCTTCCTTTTCATATTCCAAGGAAATGGCTTGTGAACCCAAGAGACCAGCTTCTTCAGCAGAATACCAGTGAAATTCTACAGGTCTCTGTGGTTTAAATCCTCCGGCAACAAGCACTCTAAATGATTCCAATATAGTAACGGTACCACTTCCATCATCATCAGCTATTATTATAATATATAAATAATAAATTAATTTTTGTATTGAAAATAGCTAGGCTATTCATTGATGTTCTTGGTCTCTCCAAAGCAATGATAAGTTTTGGACAAATTTTCATGATTTGAATGTTTATGTTTGGACAAGTTTTGGACATGTTTTGAACATGTTTTGGACATGTTAAAAACCTGACCAAAACCTGACCAAAACTGTCCAATTGCCCAATATTGCCTAATATTGCCTCAAAGGAAGGTGAACATCAGTGAACATAACACAAGTTTAATAGATTGTATACATCGATGAATATTTTTTTAAAAAAAAAAAATTTCAAAATATAATTCTCAATTTTTGTAATAAAAAAATCCATCAATGTATACATAATAACAATGAAATAAAATAGAATAATTTACCTCCTGGAGCTCTACCAAAGCTTGGAAACCACTAAAATGATAGAAAATTGAAAAATTGAAAAAAATAATTTCAATAATTTATTATATGCATTTTCGATAAATTTTAACAATATTTTCATATATACATACCATATTTACTGAGTCTTGATGTGCTCCAACAATTACAACTTCGTTATCCTTATCAGGATCATAACCTTCGAATCTTTTTTTTTTTTAAAAAAAAAAAAAAAGTTGTTCATAAATATATGCTATATAAATTATTAGATGGGAGTAAAATTATCTATCGATCGAAGACCGATACAACCCCATTTATTAAAAAGTATTATTTATTAGTTAGGCTATTAACACTCAGTTATTGATTCACGACAAAAATAACGATCCACTAGGATCGATAATTTCCTAATAGCCTGACTAATAAATATTTTTATTATTCAACCTTTAACCTTTGACAAAACTTTTATAAAAAAAGAAAAGATACCTTGCAATAATAGAATTTTGAGGCCAGGTATGCGAGAACTTTCGAACAGAGACATCAACTTTATCTCCTGCATCCTTTATGATGCTAGAAATTTTTTCGAATAACCAATTTGAGGATTCTACACCATATTTTGAACGATAATATCTATTATGAAAAGAAGTGAAAGTCTCAAGATTCTCTTCCATATATTTGGTAGTAAGATTTCCAAGGAAAGGTTTCACTTCTTTGGAAAAAGAAGGTTGTACAGGATATTCTAAAAAAAAAAAAAGAAAAAAATATATATTTTTATTAATCATTTATTTGATTAAATTTATATTTCGCTTGATGATTTACCATATTTAGAAGTAGGTTTGTAATATGTTCCTAGTTCCAAATAATCAGTCACGTCCATAAAATTGATATTTTTCCTTTTTAATTTCATAACTTCATTTTCAGACATCCATTCTGGAAGTTTATCGTCGCTAGTTTGTATTAACCTTAAATTTTCCAAGATTGACTCGGAATTATCTTGATAATTCAAATCAAAAGTAGACTTTACATGAGTCTTTACTTGAGAACAATGACGCAAACTAAGAGCTATGGGAAATATAGCTAACAAAGATAAAATTGACACAAGTTTAACCATCTTGTTCATAAAAAAAAAAAAGGTTGAACTTTTAAAAGAAAGGTTACAATACAACCTTCATTTACTTCCTTTATGTCGAATAACAGGTTTGTGAAATGATAGTTTCCTTATTAGTCGGATAATCTAATCCCAAATCCAAAAATATGGAATCAGTTTCCAAATTTGTAAATCATTTTATTTTCCTTGAAAACCTTATCTTATTATGGGTTGATTACATACCTGATTATCATATTATTACAAATTACGTAACGAGAATAGATAAAGAATATATATCACGTGATATTTATAAGTCAGACTGTCAGACAAAAGACGCCCAAAGTGACATCATGAAAATTTAATTCTATTGTTGAAAATTAAAAAATTTTTATTATATGAAAAAATACAATACAATACTTTTGGTTTTTTTAATGAAAAATTAATTTCGGTGAATAAACTTCTTTTTAAAAAAGAAATGCATTATTAATTTGTTCGTTTTTTTTTTTTTAAAAAAAAAACTATGAAGAAAAATGTGTGAAGTAAAAAATAGAATGAAAGTTTTTTTTTTTTTGAAACTATCCAGGAAAATCAAAATATTTACATAAAAGAATTAAGAAACATTAAACATTATTTACGCATGTATGGCGTAATATTTTTTTTTTTTTTTTNNTTTTTCGNTTTTGAAATAATTTAAAAATTTANAAAAATTNTTTAAAAGATTAAATGAAAATTTTTTTTTTTTTGAGGGGGGAAGTTAAAAAAAAAGGAGATTTGAAAGATTTGAAAAAAAAAATCTTGAAAAAAAATATTTTTTTTGTGTTCAATTGTTCAATTGTCCATGTGAATAGAATAATATGAAATATAATTTAAAACATTTCAAACACGATAAACCCAAAAAAATGAAACCATAAAAAAAAAAAAAAAAAGTTTTAAAATATTAACAATTAACAACCAATACCACCACACATCCAACCATCTGATGATGACCAAACCACGACACCCTCTTTGAATTCTTTCTTCCATATCACACCACGATATTGGAAAGTCCAAAAACTCCACCAGGAAACCATAAGAATACCGGCTATACTACTCGCCCAAAGAACGTTGAATACACCAGGAAATGTAGGTAAATCTGTTCGATAAAGGACCATTCCACCTTCACCAGAGAAAGGAATCTTTAACCAAAATTTTGCAGCTTCCCATGTAAGCATCCAACCGGCACCAGCTCCAGCAACGCACCATGTACGATACCATTTGAGAGTTCTTGAATAATCCAACAAAACCAAATGTTCCCAAGTGATTAAACCCCAATGATTTCTACGAATAACGAGTAATAAGAAGAAAGAAATTATTGGCATGGTGGTGGTTGACCATTTTCCATGCATAAGAAAAGGAGAAACATCCATAGGAGCAAGAAGTTCTTCAATATCATATAAAGCACTATGATTAAAATAATAATGATCAAAATTATCATCACCATTTGCTTTTAAAGCTCTAAATAAATCAGGTCTATTTTCAGGACGTATAAGCCATAAACACATGGCCCAACCAATCCAAATCACCCATGTTCCATATATTACGAAAATTCTTTCCAATCTTGTTTTTTTGAATATAGTTGCAAATAAAGTAGCAATATGAAAACATGTAGTAGTAACATATACTAATTGAGTAAATGAAGCAAGACGCCAAGGAACGGACGTTGTCGGTGTAGCGTATAAAGTATATATATGTTGACATATTATTAGAACATGCACGACCAAGGTGAAGGGTGTATAACTTGTGTTACTATATAATGAAAGAGAGAAACACAAAAAGGTTAAAAAAAAAACCCCCGACATTACAAATAAATAAATAAATAAATAGAAATATATTTACATTTTTTTATCATATTTCTTCATCAATGGAACCTTTTCATCCTCGAATTGATGATGTTCTTCCTTTGGCATTGATCGTTCTTTATGATGACCTTGACATTTTTCTTCTTTGAATTGTTTCTTGTTATAATTAATTTCAGGATTTCGATGTCTATGTAATAAGGGTTCACATTTGTATTGTCTTGCATAACAACCATTTTTCCGAGCTTTCGTAAATTCTGATTGTTTAATATAATTAATCTTGGTGACTTGTCTCGGTTGCTCTTTTGTTAATGCAGCCATCGGAACCGGATTGTATAAGAGACGCAAACATAACACATCCAACATAAAGACGTATATATGATTGAGACAAAAAAAAATCGATTCGTGTTTTTGTTCTTGTTTTTTTTATTTATGTATATATATTTTTTTTAATATGATACCATTAAATATAAAAAAGTTCGGAAAGTTGTATATATTAATTTTTATAGATGGATTGGTTTCTTTTTTTTGTTTGAAGAAAAATTAAATAAAAAATTAATTTTTTCTTTTCTAGAAAAATATGTACATATATAATTTTATATGATAAAAATGTAACGAGAGTGATAATAAACCCCCTCCACAAAAAAAAAAAAAAAAAAAAAAAAAAAATGAATTTACTTTGTAAAAAGATGGTATATATATATATTTGAGAAAAATATATATATACATATTACAATTATATCAGGGGGTCCGTACTTTAGTGGTACGAAATAATAACATGTAAAATATCGTGGAATGAAGACCAATGTAAATCTTGTTAGCATAAGTGANTATAAATCAGTAAAAGGCAATTTTATGAAAGTTTTAATGTAGACACATGTGTTATTCCCTTCCTTTGAGACTTTATCACGCTATCAATAATTTATCATTAGGAAAGTTGATCAAGTTTTCAGGAAATCCGAAGACCGAAAAGCAAATAAAAAAGTAAATTAATTTTATTTGTGCACCAAAAAAAAAAAAAAATTTTTTTTAATATTGTTTGATTGTAATCATTGAGGATCGAATTTTATTTTATTGGACAAAAAGATATAAATATATTTACAAATATATATTTTTTTCTTTCCATGCGCATTAAAAAGTGTCAAAAGCACGTTTTATTACGATGGTGTCATCTTTTTTAGACCAAAAACTGTATGATTATATCATACTAAATCATAGCATTTATTTAATATAATTATTATTTATATTGTGATATCACACAACATAAATTTTTGGATGAAATCATTTAATTAAAAAAATTTAAAAAAAAATTTTTTTTTTTTTAAGGTTGTATTAAATGATTACCATCAAAGAATTTCGAAGTTCAAATAAAAAAAACTGGAAAAAAATTAATTATAAAAGAACTTTGCCACAAACCAAGATTTTTTTAGGCGCATTTTAACATTTTTTTTTTTAAAAAAATGAAATAGTGAAAGAATCTATCTAAATTTTTTTTTTCCTCTTTCTTTTTTCTATTTTTCTTCCAATCTTTTAAGAAACATTATACAAAAGGGTGTAACCATGATTAGATATTTGTTTATCTTTCACCCTTAAA